>JAZAVI010000732.1:0-50714 GCA_036326025.1 Chrosomus eos
CCCACAGTCAATCTGAAATTTCACTAGGTCCTTACCCAGAAACATCCTTGCATATAGCTGTGCTTTCTTTTCTTTGTCATTTTCTATTTTGTTTACAGTCTCTGAGTTTGCTACACCAACAGTAAGAATATCCTCATACTCATCACTGTCCTGTTCAGTTACCTTGTGTACTGATTACTGGTTTGTTTGTCTCATCTGGGCCCTGCATTTAACCATTTATGACCTGCCATAGAATAATTCCACCAGAGTATATCTTTGTATTTTTACATGCTGTGCTGTCATTTTTTTGAGCATTTTCATATGCCATACATCAAAATAATCCTTACTCTCCCAGTTTGAAGGCTATGTTTGTAATAAATCAATAGTAACTATATAAATATCTCAAAAGTGCAATAAACAAAAAGAAAAAAAAAATTATTATTATTTTTTTTACGTATTTTCTTCAATACAAAAAAATAATAAATGTCAACTTCAAACTTGTCAATGAGAAAAACGTGCACAAATCAATTTAAAACTATACAGAATTGATTTGAACGGTTTACATAAATTAGTTTTTAAGATACACTCATTTTTACACTCATTCAAAAAAAAGGCGTGTACTTTCGTTTAGACCTAACGCTGCGTGCGTGCGCGCGCCCGCGCGGTGTGTGTGTGTGTGTGTGTGTGAATGTCCTTGTATTTGTGAACGTCTAAAGGAGAAAGAAATAATAAAATAAAGCGATGGTAAAAAGACAATAACGATATAAGGAACATATAGCAAATGGGAGTCAAACGGGAGTCAAACGCATGGTCAAATGACGCAGCGTGTGACGTCACAACACGTGACACACCCGGGGGTCATAGTGCGCAGAACGTGATACGTCAATGAGTCATCGGAAGACGTAAATATCAATCGCAGATCTACAGAACATGTGTGGAAAGACGTGCAAAGCATTTTTGTGTTGTTGTTTTTTGTAAACGAATATTACGCAGTTTGTACAGACTGATTAGAGGGTGAAAACAACGCAACATGGGCATGTTGGAGGCTTGATCTGAACATGTTACATCTCTGGTTTTGTATGCAAAAAGAATGATTGAGCTAGCCATTTGGTTTCAGTTTCTATAGGCTTTTAAACAGACACACGCAAACGGGAGCGCCGACGCTCCCATCGGTCTTAGAGGGTTAACTGCGAAGTGATTTGCCTTACCACACTTTTTGCATTTTTTTCCAAAAGCTGGGCATTTCTGTTTATTCATTTCATCCTCTTTACCACAGAATTTGCATGTGATCATCCTGTCGCGTTGATGTCGATCTTGACGCGCTCCTTGTCCGACAGCATGCACCTCTTCTGCCGTTGCTCCTGCAATGGCTCTGCTGTTCTGCCGTGACAGCTCTGCTGCTCTGCATATATGTATGCACGTCTGCAGTGTTAAATCTCTCTCGCGAAGCAGCCTCTCTCTCAGTCCTGCGTTGTTAATTCCTCATACTATCCTGTCACGTATGAGCGAGTCTTTGATTTCTCCGAAATTGCATGTTTTCGCAAGCATTCGTAACTCTGTGACATAATTATCGATCGACTGGTCCGCTCCCTGGCTTTTCGTGAAGAATCTGTAACGCTCTACCGTCTCGTTTATACTGGGATTACAGTGTTCATCAAACTTTGCAAAAATATTCGTTACCGTTCTTGCGTCTGCGGCTACATCACTCATCAGAGTTTCCAGCAGTTCTCTGCCGCTCTCGCCGATGAGGTAGTTAAACATTTTGACTTTCATCTTTTCCTCCGCGTCCGACATTGTTAGCTCCAAGTAGAGATGAAACTGGTCCCTCCAGGATTTCCAGGACTTGGAAAGTTTTAGTCCGTCCATCGTGCAGCTCTGTTCAGACCCAGCTCTCCACTGTCTGATTCTCAACTTCTGATCTAGTAGTCTAGAAGTGCCCACGCTGCCACCATGTTTCTTTATGTGTCTTTTCTTCTTAATAAAGACAAACACTGAAGACTAGCTTGATTCTTATTTAATAAACTCAGAGTCATGGGTAACTACACACATTTCACATGTCAATACTTCCCAGGTGTGTCCCCTTTTTCTGTCCCCACTCCAACAACATATTCAACAATAGTTCCTATTGTTACAGTGTTGTCTAACTCCAATTGAGTTTACAATGTCTTTAAATGCCAATCCCAATGCATGCTTTTCATTATCAATGTGTATATTAAAATCACCAACAATTAGTACTTTATCTACAGTCAATATTAATTCTGAAAAGAAAGTCCGCAAATTCCTTGATAAAATCTTGATGGTGCCCTGGTGGCCTGTATACAGTAGCCAGCACAAATCTCAAACGTGGATTTATCATTTACACTATATATTTTTACATTAAGCACTAACACTTCAAAAGAATTATATTTAAAACTTGATTTCTTAGTGGTTTTGAAAATATTACTATAAATTACAGCAACTCCTCCCCCTTTGCATTTCAGACGAGGCTCATGTTTATAACAGTAATCTTGCGGGGTGGACTCATTTAAAGTAATGTAATCGTTTGGTTTTAGCCAGGTTTCTGTCAAACACAGCACATCTAGGTTCTTATCATATCATTAACAATGAGTGCTTTTGAATTAAACGATCGAATATTCAGCAACCCAAGCTTTAGCATTTGCTCATCTGTATTATAGTTGTTTTTTATTTGTTGAACATCAATTACATTTTTAACCTTAAATGGGTTGAAACATTTTTTTGGACTTCCAAATTCGGGGAACAGACACAGTCTCTATATGATGATATCTAGGTGAAAGAGTCTCTATGTGATGGGATTTATCTGACCTTGGTGACGCGAGGCCGCTAGCAGACGGTCGGTTTAGCCAGTTTGTCTGCTTCCTGACCTGAGCCCCAGATTGTCATGTTTTATCTCTAAGACTATGAGCCAAATTACTAGAGAGGAGGGGATGAATACCATCTCTTTTCAACAGGTCAGGTTTGCCCCAAAAACTTTTCCAATTGTCTATGAATTCTATATTATTTTGCGGACACCACAGAGACAGCCAACCGTTAAGAGAACACAATCTACTAACTATCTCATCACTCCTGCGAACAGGAAGGGGGCCAGAGCAAATTACAGTGCTTGACATCGTACTTGCGAGTTCACACACCTATTTAATATTAATTTTGGTGATCTCCGACTGGCAGAGTCGAACATGATTCATACCAATCAATCAATCAAAATGTATTTATAGAGCACTTTAAAAATCCAAAGTGGACACAAAGTGCTGTACAGTAAAACAATAAATGAATAGATAGAAAGTCCTAAATACAAAGCTCACACAACCCATAAAATACAAATAAAAACAATAACTACCAGACAATAAAACAATAAAATCAATACAACCAAAACAAGATTCCCTGGCCAGTTATCAAAGGCCAGGGAAAAGATGTGTGTTTTAAGAAGAGACTTAAAAACAGACAGTTAAGATGCCTGTCTAATGTGCCGACGTAGATCGTTCCACAGTTTAGGAGCTGCTACAGCAAAAGCTTGGTCCCCTTTAAGCTTGCGCTTTGTTTTGGGCACACTTAGGAGCAGTTGATCGGCTGACCTGAGGTGGGTCTTTAGGGTTGTAGCAACTCAGAGATGTAGGGTGGGGCAAGACCATTAAGACATTTAAAAGCAAATAAAAGAATCTTAAAATGGATCCTATGATGTACAGGCAGCCAGTGGAGTGAGACTAAAATGGGGGAATGTGCTTGTATTTACGTGTTCCATTTAAAAGACGTGCAGCAGCGTTTTGCACCATCTGGAGACGAGCAATAGAGGACCCATTGACCCCCACGTACAGTGCATTACAGTAATCCAACCGAGTGGTGACAAAGTCGTGGATTACTGTCTCAAAGTGCTGTCTAGAAAGTAATGGCTTTATTTTGGCCAGCTGCCTCAATTGAAAAAAGCTTGTTTGAATCACTGACCCTACCTGTCTGTCAAGCTTAAGGTCAGAGTCGATTTTAACCCCTAGGTTAGTGATTACTGGCTTGATATACTGACTCAAGGAACCCAGATCGGCACGGGGGGTCCCAGTGGTGCCACCAAAAAACATCACTTCTGTCTTACTATTTAGACTTAAAAAGTTAAGATCCATCCAGGCCTTTATGTCATCAAGACACTTAAGTAATGGTCCTACAGTCTCATTCTTTTTAAGAGGTACATAGATCTGACTATCGTCTGCATAACAGTGGAATGACATACCATGCTTCCTAAGTATGGAACCAAGCGGGAGCAAATAAAGAGAGAAGAGAAAAGGGCCTAAAATTGAGCCCTGTGGGACCCCACAAGAGAGAGAAGCAGAGGAGGAAACAGAATCTCCACAGCTGACACATAAAGTTCTACCTTCCAAGTAGGACCTGAACCATTTCAGTGCAATGCCCTTGATGCCCACCCACCGCTCCAAACGAGAGATCAGGATTTCATGGTTCACTGTGTCAAAGGCCGCAGTTAGATCAAGAAGCACAAGAATAACACAATCTCCGTAGTCAGTAGCTAAAAGGATATAATTAAAAACTTTTAGAAGAGCCAGTTTCTGTGCTATGTAGGGTTTTAAAACCAGATTGGAAGACTTCAAGAATATTGTGCTCATCCAAGAAGGCCATTAAATGACTGCAAACTATCTTTTCCAGGATTTTTTTAGAGTATTTTAGATATAGCCCAGATAGCAGCTGACTCTGGGCCGGATCGTCTCCAAACTGGCAGATCCGTGTAACAGTCACGCCCGTTTTACTGCCCCGTTCCAGATACGGCCCGCATGTAGCCTGTGTACATCAGGAGTAGGCGTGAGCATCCATCAGTCGGCGGAATCATAATAGTTCTGGCCCGGACTCGTCGGAACGAGCGCGCGAATTGTTTCTTTTTTTTTCTTTTTTTTTTACCGGTTCATACCAGACCAGAAGTCAGTCGGCGGAATTGTAGTTGTTCTGGCCTGGGGCTGTCGGAACGAGCGCGCAAACTGTTGCTCTTTCTTTGGATCAATTTGGACTGCAAGCTGTGAGAAAAGAGTTTATAACAGTAAGTTGAACGATGTCAAACAATCAAACAGTTTAGTGTGCTTGTTTGTAAAGCTTGTTAACATCATTTCGGAATGTTTTGACCAGGTTTTAACTTCTTACGATGGCTAATTGACTGTTGGTCTTTCTTTGGATCAATTCGGACTGCAATCTGTGTGGAAAGTTTATAACGGTAAGTTGAATACACTCATACAGTTCATACACTGTTCATTCGTTGGCCAAAGGAGGACTGGCCCCCCGACTGAGCCTGGGTTCTCCCAAGGTTTTTTTCTCCATTCTGTCACCTGATGGAGTTTTGGTTCCTTGCCACTGTTGCCTTCGCCTTTTGGCTTGCTTAGTTGGGGACATTTAATTTTCAATTGAACAATACTATTACAACATTGATTTCCTGTTATCTCTGTAAAGCTGCTTTGAAACAATTTGTATTGTAAAAAGCGCTATATAAATAAAGGTGACTTGACTTGACTTGACTTGAACGATGTCAAACAATCAAACAGTTTAGTGTGCTTGTTTGTAATGCTTGTTAACATCATTTCGGAATGTTTTGACCGGGTTTTAACTTACGATGGCTTGTTGAAGCGGCATTGGCTACAATACGCTTTTTAGCTGGGTTAGCTAACGTTAAATTAACTGAATGAACTGATAGCTAAGCTAGCTAGCATTAATAAACAACTTTGTGTGTAGCTAGCATAAAACATTAATGCTGTTTAACGTTGCTTAACTTACAATGATGTTGAATACGCTAGTTTTGAGGTGCTGTTAATTGGTTAAATTAACCCATTTAATCCCAAATTTTTCCCAGACACAAACATTTCCAAATCATGTGTCATTAGTATCCCTTTGAAACAATCAATCATATATTTTTCTAAATTTTCATGGAAAAGTGTGTGAAAAATTGAGTTTTATGATCGGTCACAATTGTGACCGGTGGGATACTATGTTGTATCAACCATTGGACAGACTGAATATAGGTCTATTTGACCTGTGCAGTGTGTCTGCATGTGTTTGTGTGCACGTGTGTGTATATGGGTGTGTGTGTGTGTGTACCTGTGTGTGTGTTTGGTGTGCATGTGGGGTGTGGGGTGTGCGTGTGTGTGGGGTGTGCCTGTGGGGTGTGTGTGTGTGTGGTGGGTGCGTGTGGGGTGTGGTGTGCATGTGGAGTGTGCGTGCGTGTGTGTGGGGTGTGCGTGTGTGTGCGTGCGTGCGTGTGGGGGGGGGGTGTGGGGTGTGGGGTGTGCAAAACAGTGGGTTATTGGCTTGAATTAGAGGTAATTTTCAGAATTTCTGTTTATGACGGCTCATCAACCAATTGACTTTCTCTCTTAACAGAGAACCAAGCTGCTAGCAGCGCATCGGACAACGAGATTAACCAGCACGCCATCCGCTGGTTCCGCTGGTGTGGTTTAATCTAACTAATCCGCTGGTGTAGTTAAAAATGATAACATGGTAAAAAGTTTCAAAACATCCTGTTTTTGAAAAACATATCTTAATTTTCACAATTGTGAATATTTGTGAGATTGAGCTATGTTAAACAAATTTGGTATTCACTGATGATGGACAAAAACTGTTTTACTTAATGTTATGTAAACTGGCAAGCATTTCGTGTACCGCTGCCGCTACAGCGTCGCGTAGTTGACGTCATCTGCATGACGTTTGACCTTTGACGTCATCCTTCCTAACGTTTCGCGACGAAAGAGAGCGGCTGACAGTAAAAATGGCGACATCGTTGGATATCCGTTATGTCTTGCTCGAATGGACTGAGGGTGAGGATAGAGGGGCCTATAGTATTTTGGCCATCGACTGTGTTCGGAATTTTTCTGTTAAAGATTTTCTCGAAAGGACTGAAAAAACCGAGAAGCTGGTGGAATGGCGAAAAGGCCGCAAACCCTGGCCGATGCACCGAGCCAGAATTATTGACGTGGCAAGTAAGTTATGTTAACGTAACGTTACACGCTAACTTTACCTGACGTTATGTAGTTACATACCACATTAAATGGTTTTGCGCTCACTTAAAGACATGTAAAATGGATCTTTCTAGGTGCTTAGCTTTCTGGCTCATGTTAGCTACCTAATTTGCTAATGTTAGCGAAGTCCAATTGGGACTAATGTTAGATTTGGTAACGTTAAACATGATTAGACAAACGTTTGCAGTTCATGATAACATTTCAATTTTATTGCACCAGAATTTGAAAAAACTCTCCAAATTAAACTGCGTGAGATCGAGATGGAGAAAGACTGCAGACAAGGGCAAACAAAACGTCCTCACATCCCGAACTCAAAGTACAGTGAGCAGCAGGGGCAGACTGAGAAGGCTTCAAAGAAAAAGGTAACTGACTGCACCAATTGGTGCTTTACTTAAAGTCCCTGTAAAGGCAATTAAAAAAATCTAAACACATTATAAATGTTGCTAAAACATATTACAAAGACTGAATTGTGGAGTTAGACAGTTTTTCACCATTGCTATTTTCCGGATTTTTTTGGGCGGGGCTCGGGGCTCGATGACGCACTGGAGTCCCTGAGCTTCTGGACACGCCCCTTCATGGTGACTCACTGGAGTCCTAGAGATTACTGCTTATTTTTTCAAGATTTTGATAGCTTATTTTATGTACTTGCTGGCTTTTTTATCATTCAAATTTGGCTGGGTGGCTAATAACATATTTTTCTCAGTGTTCAGAACTCAGAACACATACAATGTTTTGACTTTACAGGGACTTTAAAGTTATCTCCCCCTCTCTCTCTTGTTTCTTAATGTGTGTAGGTTTGTAATTGTGTCATCTATGATGATTTCATGTGCTTTGTTGACAAGATGTATGTGCAAGGTGGTGTAACATGTTAATAAGAGCTAAAAGTCAGTCTGTCTCTCTCTGTCTCTCAAGGTTGATAATAAAAAGGTAGGGGCTTCCAAATGCAAGCATCAGGAGGGTGAGAAGCAGGAGGAGGGTCATGACAGACTTTCAAAGAAAAAGGTACACTACCAGTCTGCATCCTGTGTGTGTTGTGACATTACAATACATTCATGATTATTATTTGTATAGCGCTTTTCATAAGACACAAGTCACACCTAAAGCGCTTCACACATGAAAGGGAGGGGGGTTCATTCACTCCATGCTGATGGTGGTAAGCTACATTTGTAGCCACAGTTTCCCCTGTGGTAGACTGACAAAAGCGAGGCTGCTCACATCTGTGCCAACGTTCCCTCTGACCACCACCAACCATTCACACATAGGGATTGGGTGAAGTGTCTTGCCCTAGGACACAACAAATTGCTTTTAACAGCAGCTGTTATAAGGTATGAAACAGCACAATAGGGAACTTTGTCCCCTGTTTCTCCCTCTCCCTCCGAAGGTTGACATGAAAAAGCGATGTTCTTCTAAATACATGTCACGGTTGGTAGATCCGTTGTCTCATTCGGGTCTCGTGTGTTTGTGTTTGTGTGTCTCGCGTGCGCTGATTGTTCTGTGTGGGCGTGACCGCTGATTATCAGCGACAGCTGCAAGCTATTCAGCCACCTATTTAATGCTCTGTCTTTCGTCTTGTGTTTGTCAGATCGTTGTTGAGCTTCCCTCGTGTAGCGTCTGTTCCCGTGTTTCCTGTTTCTTGGATTACTGCTCCTCGTTCACCCTCTTCACTGGACTCTCTTCACCTGCACTCTCACCTGGATTTGCCCGTCTCAGTCCCTGCGTCACGCTCTCCTGCTGACTGTGTTCCCGACTGGATCGTGCTTGCTTCCAGAGAGTGTTTGTTTACCTGTCTTCTTTGTGGAGAGTTACTGTGAATAAAATCAGACTGATCTCATGAAATAGCGTATGTATGACACGCCAATTCGTATTTCCATTTTTGGCGTGCTATCAACACGCATAATCGCTTTTCAGCGTGTTTATGAACGCCGTTGACTTAACGTTACATTACTGTATATATAAATATATGACCTACCCCAACCCCGTCCCTAAACCTACCCGTCAACTGGTTAATACCATTTATGAGTCTTCCCCTACCATCCTAGTAAGAAAAATATCGCTCCCCCAGATGTATATCAAAATTTGGCTTTATTTCGCTCGGATTTTTAACAGCGTGTACATACACGCGGAATCACGCGGACATAACGGCGTAGATATACACGCATACACGCGGATAGCTCAAAATGCGTATAAATAACACGCCACTTGACTTGAAAGTGGCGTGTATGTTTACGCAAAAGTCATGATGTCATGTTGATAAAATTCACCTTTGCACTTGCAATTGCTTCTGCCCGTTTATCATTACATAACGATCTGACCATAATGGAAGCAGCAAGTGCCACCTCGCTGACTGAGTTCATCAACCACAGTGTCTCCCGGATGGATCAGCAGCAGGAGAGCATCGCCAACACCGGACACGCTGTCCAAGCGCTCGTGACGCAGGTGTCCGAGCTCACCCAGAAGATCCAACAACTAAGCATTCCCACTGCGCCGCCCACACCCGCCGTTCCCCCACCCGCTATGCCAGAGATGAGTCATCGACCAGAACCCCATCCACGACCAGAACCACATCTACCAGTTCCAGAAAGCTATGCCGGTGAGCCGAATTTTTGTAGCGCGTTCCTTACCAGATGTTCTATGCACTTCTCCCTGCAGCCCAGAACGTTTGAGACGGAGGAATCTAAGGTGGCCTTCGTGCTCACTCTACTCACTGGACGTGCAGCTTTATGGGGAACGGCGGTGTGGGAGAACAAGGACCAGTGTTGCTCCTCGTTCCACGCACTAGAGGCAGAAATGAGGAGAGTCTTCGACCGTGCGGTAGCCGGCAAGGAGGCTACCAGAAGACTCGCTGACCTGAAACAGGGTGCCGGTTCAGTGGCGGATTATTCCATCGAATTCCGTACATTAGCGGCTGAGTGTAAGTGGAACGAGGAGGCGCAGTGGGATATGTTCCTGCATGGACTGGCCGACCGTGTTCAAAAGGAGATATACATGCTGGATCTACCGTCTAAACTCAACGAACTTATTGACCTGGCGCTACGAGTGGATGCTCGCATCAGCGCTCAGCGAGCTCACTCCACTCGTTCCCCCGGAGGCATCTGGGCTCGAAGCAGCAGTGAGGAGAACACGGTCGGTCCCGCCGAAGATCAGGAGCCCATGCAGGTGGGTAGAGCTCGGCTTTCCCGGGAGGAGAGGGAGAGGCGGAGGTCCCGTGGACTCTGTCTTTACTGTGGGGGCTCTGGGCATTTTCTACTCGCATGCCCGGTAAAAGAGCAAGCCCGGTAGTAAAGTTGAGGCTACTATCGGGTGGGATCTCCGCTGGGAAGTCCTCACCAGCTACTCTCCTTCCGGTAAGACTGAGATGGGCCAACAACGAGCACACCGGTCAAGCACTTCTGGACTCTGGAGGGGAGGGTAATTTTATGGACTCACATTTGGCACACAAGTTACACCTTCCTGTCACACCCCTTTCCCACCAGATCTCCGTCAGCGCTTTAAATGGTCAAGCACTTCCCAACATTTCTCTGACTACTGGTCTTATAACACTTATCACCTCCGGCAATCATTCCGAGACCATCTCCTTCCTCCTCATGGACTCCCCTGTAGCACCCATTGTTCTGGGCCATCCCTGGCTTGTTAAACATAATCCTCGGGTGGATTGGGGTTCTAACTCCATAGCCATGTGGAGTGAACATTGTCATGAGTACTGTCTTGTGTCTGCTTGTCCGTCTGTCTCTGTTTCTGTGTTTCAGGAGAAGGCAATGGATCTGTCAAACGTGCCCGTGGAGTATCTAGACCTGAAGGAAGTGTTCAGTAAGTCTCGTGCTGCTTCTCTTCCTCCGCATCGTCCCTATGACTGTGCTATAGAGTTACTGCCAGATAAGTCTCCGTCTAAAGGCAAGCTTTACTCTCTTTCCGTTCCTGAGAGGGAGGCCATGGAGAAATATATTTCTGATTCTCTAGCAGCTGGGTTCATCCGACCTTCTTCTTCTCCAGCGGGGGCGGGGTTCTTTTTTGTTGGAAAGAAGGATGGTTCTCTGCGGCCTTGCATTGATTACCGAGAGCTGAACAACATCACGGTGAAGAATACTTATCCTTTGCCGTTGATGTCTTCAGCTTTCGAGAGGCTGCAGGGAGCATCCATGTTCACGAAATTGGATTTACGGAACGCCTATCATTTGGTTCGCATCAGAAGGGGGGATGAATGGAAAACCGCTTTCAACACCCCTAGGGGACATTTTGAATATTTGGTTATGCCGTTTGGGTTGTCCAACTCCCCAGCGGTTTTCCAGGCACTCGTCAATGACGTGTTGAGAGACATGGTTGATCAATTCATATATGTTTACCTGGATGACATATTGATTTTTTCTTCGTCTCCAGGAACATGTTCAACACGTCAGGCGAGTTCTCCAGAGGTTGCTAGAGAATGGGCTTTTTGTCAAGGCGGAGAAATGCGCTTTTCACGCACAGTCTGTTCCTTTCCTAGGCTACATCGTCTCTACTGAGGGAATGCGTATGGACCCTGACAAGGTTAAGGCTGTGGTGGATTGGCCAAGTCCAGATTCCCGTAAGGCCCTACAGCGGTTTCTGGGGTTCGCCAATTTCTACCGTCGTTTCATTCGCAACTTCAGCCAACTAGCCGCGCCTCTGACTGCCTTGACCTCCCCCAGAACTGCGTTCAGGTGGTCCGATGCAGCTGAAGCCGTATTTACCAACCTCAAGAGCCGCTTCGTTTCGGCTCCCATCTTAGTCGCCCCTGATTCCACACGTCAGTTCGTGGTGGAGGTCGATGCATCAGAGGTGGGGGTAGGTGCAGTTCTCTCCCAACGCGCTTCCTCAGACGACAAGATGCACCCCTGCGTGTTTTTTTCTCATCGTTTATCACCTGCCGAACGTAACTATGACATTGGTAACAGAGAGTTGTTGGCTGTCAAGTTAGCGTTGGAGGAGTGGCGCCACTGGTTAGAAGGGTCAGGGGTACCTTTTATCGTTTGGACTGATCACAAGAACCTTGAATATATTAGAACTGCTAAAAGACTCAACTCCAGGCAGGCTCGGTGGGCACTTTTTTTCGGACGTTTTGACTTTTCTCTCTCGTACCGCCCGGGTTCCAAGAACATCAAACCCGACTCTTTATCTCGCATTTTTGATCCATCCGAACGCCCGGTTACTCCCGAGTGTATTTTGCCGGAGAGAGTAGTTATCTCCACACTCACATGGGAGGTTGAATCGAGGGTCAAGACGGCCTTAGAAGGGGTAACGCCTCCGCCCGGTTGCCCACCGAACCGATTATTTGTTCCGGAGGGGTTACGGTCCGACGTTATACGGTGGGGTCATAGTTCCAACGTGGCTTGCCATCCAGGAGTAAACCGCACTAGCAGTTTAGTAAAGCAACAATTCTGGTGGCCATTAATGGCTCGCGATATTCACGATTTTGTCTTGGCTTGCTCGGTTTGTGCCATTGGTAAGACGTCTAACCGACCTCCTGATGGGTTTCTCCAACCGCTGTCTGTCCCTTCGAGGCCCTGGTCCCACATTGCGCTAGATTTTGTCACCGCCCTCCCGCCCTCTAATGGCATGACGGTTGTTTTAACCGTGGTGGACAGGTTCTCGAAGGCGGCACATTTCATTCCCTTGCCCAAATTACCCTCAGCCAAGGAGACAGCGGTTACTGTAATTGATCACGTCTTTCGGTTACATGGCCTCCCGATGGATGTGGTTTCTGACAGGGGTTCCCAATTTGTGTCCAGATTTTGGCAAGAGTTTTGTAGATTATTGGGAGCCACAGTTAGCTTGTCTTCGGGTTATCATCCCCAGAGTAATGGTCAGACCGAGCGAGCCAACCAGGATTTGGAGAGAATGTTGCGATGTTTGGTATCCAAGAATCCTTCATCCTGGAGCCAACAATTTTCCATGGTTGAGTACGCCCATAACTCGTTACCAGTGTCATCCACGGGCCTCTCTCCGTTTAAGTGTAGTTTAGGGTACCAGCCACCAATTTTTCCGAGTCTGGAGTCCGAGGTCGCGGTTCCCTCCGCTCACGCTTTCGTCCAGAGGTGTCACCGCACATGGACTAGAGCCCGTGAGACTCTGCTCCAGGTGGGGGCGCGCACTAAGGCTAAGGCCGATCGCCACCGGTCAAGGCCTTCCGAATACGTCGTGGGTCAAAAAGTGTGGCTTTCTACCAAGAACATTCCGCTCCGTTCCGTTTCCAACAAGTTAGCTCCCAAATTTATTGGCCCGTTCCCTGTCATCAAGATTATTAGTCCGGTGACAGTCCGCCTCAAACTTCCTCCAGCGTACAGGAGAATTCATCCCGCCTTTCATGTATCAAGAATCAAGCCCGTTTTTCACTCTAGCATTAATCCGCCTACTCCGGTTCCTCCCCCGCCGCGACTCGTAGATGGGGAACCTACATATTCGGTTAATCGTATTCTGGACTCGAGACGGAGGGGACGCGGATTCCAGTATTTGGTGGACTGGGAAGGTTACGGTCCGGAGGAAAGGAGTTGGGTACCTGCTAGAGACATTCTGGATCACTCCCTTATCGATGACTACAATCGACAGGTGGGTTCGTCGGGGAACGCCAGGAGGCGTTCCTAGGAGGGAGGGTACTGTCACGGTTGGTAGATCCGTTGTCTCATTCGGGTCTCGTGTGTTTGTGTTTGTGTGTCTCGCGTGCGCTGATTGTTCTGTGTGGGCGTGACCGCTGATTATCAGCGACAGCTGCAAGCTATTCAGCCACCTATTTAATGCTCTGTCTTTCGTCTTGTGTTTGTCAGATCGTTGTTGAGCTTCCCTCGTGTAGCGTCTGTTCCCGTGTTTCCTGTTTCTTGGATTACTGCTCCTCGTTCACCCTCTTCACTGGACTCTCTTCACCTGCACTCTCACCTGGATTTGCCCGTCTCAGTCCCTGCGTCACGCTCTCCTGCTGACTGTGTTCCCGACTGGATCGTGCTTGCTTCCAGAGAGTGTTTGTTTACCTGTCTTCTTTGTGGAGAGTTACTGTGAATAAAATTCACCTTTGCACTTGCAATTGCTTCTGCCCGTTTATCATTACAATACAACCAGGAGGAGGAGGAGAAGGTGGAGGAAGAGGAGGAGGAAGAGAAGGTGGAGGAGGAGGAGGAGGAGGAGAAGGTGGAGGAGGAGGAGGAGGAAGTGGAGGAGGATGATGAGGCATGTCATGACAGACCTTCAAAGAACAAGGTACACTACCAGTCTGCATTCAGTGTGTGTTATTACATTGCAATACAGTAAAGATTTCTCTCTCCCTCCCAGCGGGCCAGCGAAGAGGAGGAGCATATTGGGGATGAAGAGCACATAGGACCACCCTTTAAGAAAAAGGTAGCCTAAACGATGACATCCAGTGTGTGGTGTATTACATAAATACATTACATGAAATACAAGATGTGGAAGTTTCATGTTTTAAGTAAGGAATAACCACCAGGAGGCCGGACAACCAGTTACATATGGAAGGATTTCTGCCCTAGACTTCTTGCCACCTTCCTCTTACACCTATCGTGACATCCTCCCAGCCAATCAGAGTCAACCATTTACAAAATAAGTTATATAACAATTAGCTGTTGTTCTTTCTTCTCTCTGTCTCTTTCACATAGACAGCTGCTGAATTTCGAAAACACCTGGACGAGCAGATGTGCGAGAGAAGGAAACTCGACCCGAGTTGAGAAATGAAGTCCATTCTCTTAAAAATGAAAATGCACGTCTGAAAGACATTCTCATCAATCGTAAGTATTCCTAATTTTAATATTTATTAGCAGGGTTTTTTCTGGAGATGGATATTGCGGTGGCAGAGAAGTATAAACTTAGAAATTGTATGGGCTGAAACAGGTGTTTGGCTAAATAAATGCTATGTTGTTAGCTGGTGAGGTAGTGTGTGTGCTCATATAGCCGTTGATAAGATTCAAATTAGAATTATATTTATTTGTCTCTGGCCTAGAAAACATACAGTTCATAAGAATAAATTACGCTTCTCTGCCTTCAATGGCTCCAGAAAAAAACCCTGGGAATTTGAATTTGGGAGAAATTGAAGAAAGAAAATTGCGTTCACAACCAGGCTTCCTCTGCAGAGCCTTATCGATGGGCTTTGGAGGGTTGTAGCTTGCGTTCACAGCTGCAGGAATGTCTTTCGAAGAGTTCGAATTTATTGAAGAGAATAACTATATTTTTTAGAAATATAGAAATTTAGATATAGTTTAGAGAAAATACCTTTCTCTAAACTTAGATTTATTATATAACTTATAGGCCTAGCAATTACATCAGCTACTAATTTCAATAATTTTGCATCAAGGTTATCAGCACCTGATGGTTTCTCTTTAATTACCTTCAATAAATTCTCAACAGTAGTAGTACTTACTCTTTCAAAGTCAAATTTGCATGTTTTATTTCCCATTATTTTATTACATATTGTTCTATTATTTAAATAACTTTTTTTTTTTTTAAGTTCATACCTTGTCTTAAAGTTGAAACTTTATCCTTGAAAAACGAACTTAAATGATTTGCAATATCACTGGGTTTAGTCAAAAAGGATCCGGCTACCTCAATAAAGGATGGCACTATTTCAGCTTTTCTCCCCATTATTGTATTAAGCATACTCCAAATTTTATTACTATCAGATTTTGCCTCATTAATCTTAATTTCATAATAATTTCTTTTTTTTGTTCTATTTAATTTAGTAACAAAATTCCTTAATTTCCTATACTTATTCCACAGGATACTGTTTCCTGATGCGATTGCTTCAGTCTTTAATTCATTTCTCTGCTTAATGTAATCCTTAAGTTCTAAATCTAACCAGGGAGCAGCAATAGTTCTCACAGTAATTCGTCTCAATGGCGCAAACTTATCCATGATTGGCATTATTGAACTAGTAAAAGCCTCTAAGGCTCTATTAGGATCATCCTCAACTAATATCTTTAACCAATCAACATTTCTAACTTCTTCACAATATTCGTTTTCATTAAAATGTTTAAATATTCTTTTAACAATAATTTTCTGCCCTGATTTTGGAACCTTAGTTTTCCTATTAATTGAAACTAAATTATGATCACTAAAGCCTACAGGCATTGAAATTGCTTTTGAACATAATTCTGCGGCATTTGTAAAAATTAAATCAATACATGTAGCTATTTTTGTGCCATCCGATCTATAAGAAACTCTCGTTGATTTTTTAACAACTTGTGATAGATTACAGGTGTCTGCTAATGAAAGCAACTTATTTCTTAACGAACAGTTTTTCAAATGCCAGTCAATATTCAAATCTCCTAAAAAATATATTTCATATTTTGTATCACAAACTTTGTCTAACATAGAACAAATCTTATCTAAATAAACTATGGGTACATTAGGTGGTCGATAACAAACACCGATTAGAACAGGCCGAAGATGTGGCAACTGTACTTGTAACCACAAAGCTTCTACACCCACACAACTAAAATCATTTCTAATTTTTACAGGTATTTGATTTTGAATGTAAATTGCAACCCCACCACCATATGCATTTCTATCATATCTATACAGATTGTACCTATTTATATGCAATAATGAATTGTCTATATTTGCATCTAAATGAGTTTCTGATATTGCCAGAATATGCAGGTTATTATTTATTAGTATTTCCGAAATATCTTGAATCTTATTTCTTAGACTACAGACATTTAAATGTGATATGCGTAACCCTTTAATATTTAATCCACCTTTTACCATAACCGTCGTATTCAATTGAACATCTGTCAATAGTAGAGCTGTACAACAACAATAAATAACATCTAGCAGATAAGCATACAGACAAAACCACATAGAAACAATACAACAAAAACAACATACAAACATACACGCACACCACACACACACACACACACACACACACACACATGTGCACACCCCACTTGTCACCATATATGAACAAAACCAATTGGCAGCCACGCCATCTCCAGACATAAACATAAATTATTATCACATTACTCTGTGGTAACGAATACATAAACTTATAATCATTTCGTTATGATGAAACATTCCGTTATACAGACTCACAAAATTCTTCCTGCCACCTCTTGTCAAGCCTCTTCCTTGTCTTGTTTTTCCAACTCAGGCTCAATGACCGTCTTTAGAAATGTCTCTGCAGCTAGATGGTTGGAGAACTTTTTCGTATCACCTTTAAAAGTCAAAATCAAGGTGGCAGGGTGAATTATGCCATGCTTAACTCCCGCACTCCATAGTTTCTTCCTCACGTCCCGAAAACTCGCTCGTGTTTTAGCCATCTCCGTCGAGATGTCTGGAAAGAAGCGAAGTTTCATTCCGTGAACCTCTAGTACCCTTTCTTCTTTCGCAATCCGCACAATCTCATCTCTCACCACCAGCCTCTGCAGTCTTACTATCATTACCCGTTGCCCAGATTTACTCTTGGATCCAACACGATGCGCCACTTCCACCACTGGCTCAAGCTGGAGCTTATCACGGAACAACTCTTTTAGCAGTTGAGACATATAACTTGTAGGATTTCCCTTCTCGACATCAGAGGTCAGGCCCATAACACGGACATTATATTTACGATTGTAACTCTCCAAGCGCTCAGTTTTCTCCTTCAGTTCATCAATATCTTTACGTAAACTTTCATTCACGCCCTCCAGTTTGGTTATACGGCTCTCGAAGCTGCACAACGAAGCCTCTATTTCACCAATTTTTGTAGCACAAACAAGCACTTGCTCCTTAACAGCGTTAAGCTGCGGTTGTAATCTATTAATCGCCTCATCAAGTTCCTCTCGCATTATCTTGCGAATCAAAGAGGTTAATTCTTCCATGCTAGCCTCTTTAGCTGCCATGTCTGAAGCGATCACCTGGTGAGCAAGATCCTGTTCTCCGTGCTTTGTTAGTGCTTTTCTCTTCTTTGGGGGCATATCATACGACGAACCACAGGATTTAAACAACTCTCATACTAGATCAAAAAATCGTTTGTCTTTACCACAGTTTCGTCAAGTTTGTCTGAGACTGGCGTTATCCGGCATGCCTAGTCCTCGCGCATGCCTAGCAATTACATCTGTCATGTCATAAAGGGCTCTGGAGTTTTTTGCCAGGCCGAAGCGTGGAAAGCAGCTCGCTTTGCCACCTCTGCTACTGCCATGGTGTGGAATCTGCTGCTGGGCACCTTTGATATGCAAACTTTCCTGAAAAGCAACCTGAATGGTACTAAACAACATGTTCCTAATCTCTTCTGTCCTTGAAAATAAAACAAGTCAGTCATATTCTGTGGAATATATTATGTTTGTGTGCGGGCATACCATCGCTTTTTTACTTGGCATTTTTGTATTTCCTTGCACCTCAAGAAAACGTGATGTGTGTATATAAAAAAAAAAACTCTTGCTTTCTCCACCTTCATTTTACCCCCCTTTCATAATAATTTTGAAATATTACTTTAAGGTGGGAAGCCAACCAGAGAGGATGGGGAGCAGCTGGTCGCCCTTGACCAAGTAAAAAAGGCAGCCATTATTGGTGAGTAAATGTTAATGCATTGAGAAGGGAAAACACAACTTTAAAGACTTTATTAGTTCACCACTTTAACCATAGCCTACTTGTATCAATGTTTATTAGGCATCAATGGAGACTGCATAAGGTAGGGCACACATTATTTGTATCTGCTTGGCACCATACTAATTCATCGTAAATTACTAATTAATTTGCTCACTTCGTGATCCTACCTTTCCTCTTCTAAAGCCAAATTTCTGGGGCATTGCGCTGTAAGGTGTGTAGTCCTCTATTTAGTAGAACATATAGTGTTGCAAATAACCTCATGGCATATTGTTGTCGTCTGAAGTGTTAATAAATAATCATATTCACCCCTCCTTCACCCTTAATCCCCTTTGTCCTGTGTTTGTGCCGTATGTTGTCTATACCGGTAATTGATTTGCTTGATTTTAATGCATATCTTATTGCTCTTCGAGTAAACCTAGCATGGCAGCTTGCTGGTGGAATGTGTGTGTGAATGGGTCAATGGGAGGCCACTGTAAAGTATTTTGGGTACTGTTGGGTGCAGGAAAATGCTATAAAAGTGTAGCCCAATGACAACTAAATATGTTTACATGTGCAAAGTTTCTTACATCAGATAAAAAATTTGAGGGATTGGAAATTCTGAATCAGTTTACATGGAAACAAAAAATCTTATCATGACGTGCATAAACATGCACCTGTCAGGGTTGCGTGCAGGTAGCCAAAGACGAGGACAAGGGAGGTTCAATATAGTTGATTTATTTAACAAAACTCAACTTCAGAAACAGGAACAAAGGAACAGACTCCAGGACTTCAGGGTTAACACAACCATACATCGACGACGACCAACCAACACTGAGGGAAAACACAGGGCTTAAATGAACTGAACCAAACGAGATAATTAACTGAAAACAGGTGAAGAAACTGAACACAAACGAGGAGCGGGAAAACTAACAGGACTAAACCCAAATCACAAAAGACAGGGGAAAACAAGATCACAAAACAGAACTAAACACATCAAAACGTGACAGTACCTCCCCCCTCCCCGAAGGCGCGTCCTCGAGCCGTATAACATCCAAAGGGGTGGGAGGGTGGGCGCCCTGAAGGCTTACGAGGGCATGGTGCAGGTCCGGGAAGCCTCCAGGGCGGAGCAGGCTGTGGGCGTGACCACGGCGGAGCAGGCTGTGGGCGTGACCACGGCGGAGCAGGCTGTGGGGGTGACCACGGCGGAGCAGGCTGTGGGCGTGGCCAGGGCGGAGCTGTGGGACCCTCGGGCGTCCAGGGCGGAGCTGTGGGACACTCGGGCGTCCAGGGCGGAGCTGTGGGACCCTCGGGCGTCCAGGGCGGAGCTGTGGGACCCTCGGGCGTCCAGGGCGGAGCTGTCGGACCCTCGGGCGTCCAGGGCGGAGCTGTCGGACCCTCGGGCGTCCAGGGCGGAGCTGTCGGACCCTCGGGCGTCCAGGGCGGAGCTGTGGCCCCTCGGGCGTCCAGGGCGGAGCTGACCCTTCGGCTGGCCATGGTGGTGAGGACCCTTCGGGTGGCCATGGCGGTGAGGACCCTTCGGGTGGCCATGGCGGTGAGGACCCTTCGGGTGGCCATGGCGGTGAGGACCCTTCGGGTGGCCATGGCAGTGAGGACCCTCCGGGTGGGCGCCCCCCCAAAATTTTAATGGGGAAATTGGCAGGAAAGGGGGGATCCGGCAGCAACGAGGGTCTTGGGCTGGGCAGGACCAGCGGTGAAGAATCAGTGGGCTCTGGTGCAGGATCAGTGGGCTCTGGTACATCTGGTGCAGGATCAGTGGGCTCTGGTGTAGGATCAGTGGGCTCTGGTGCATCTGGGACTCGGAACTGGACGGGGCCAGCACATCATGGGACTCGGAACTGGACGGGGCCAGCACATCAGGGGACTCGGAACTGGATGGGGCCAGCACATCAGGGGACTCGGAACTGGACGGGGCCAGCACCTCAGGGGACTCGGAACTGGGCGGAACCAGCACTTCAGGGAGCTTGGGGCTGGACTCATGCTCTGGCGGGCAGGCGACGGTCTCTGGCTGGACGGTCTCTGGCTGGACGGTCTCTCTGGCTGGACGGTCTCTCTGGCTGGACGGTCTCTCTGGCTGGACGGTCTCTGGGTCAATGCTGGACGGGACCAGCGGTGAAGGTTCAGGATCTGTGCTGGACGGGACCAGCGGTGAAGGCTCAGGATCAGTGAGCGTGACATGAACCCCAGCCTCGGCAGCCCTCTTTCTGGCTGATCGCACTGACATCAGCGGGGGATCATTCATACTAGATATCATCCGGGGAAGTCTAGGGACCGATCTGGTGGCAGGGCTGATGCGGAGTGCAGGCTCTGGCGGGCAGGCGATGGGCTCAGGCTCTGGCGGGCAGGCGATGGGCTCAGGCTCTGGCGGGCAGGCGATGGGCTCAGGCTCTGGCGGGCAGGCGATGGGCTCAGGCTCTGGCTGGCAGACGATGGGCTCTGGGCATACCGGATTTGGAACTGGCTGGAGTGGGAGATCCTCCACGAGATATTATTATTGTAAATGAAATGGTCACAGATAATAATTTCGATGTTCTGTGCCTTACTGAAACCTGGCTTAAACCAAATGATTATTTCGGTCTAAATGAGTCTACTCCACCAGGATACTGTTATAAGCATGAGCCCCGTCTGATGGGTCGTGGCGGCGGTGTTGCAACAATCTATAGAGATATTCTTAATGTTACTCAGAAAACTTGTCATAGGTTTAATTCGTTTGAAGTACTTGTGCTAAATGTTACGCTCTTAGATGTAAGAAAGAAATCCTTATTATCTCTAGCCTTGGCTACCATATATATAGCCCTCCAGGGCCATATGCTGATTTCCTAAAAGATTTTGCAGATTTTCTTTCAGACCTATTGGTCAATGTCGATAAAGCAATAATTGTTGGCGACTTTAACATACACGTAGATAATACAAATGATGCGTTAGGGGCTGCGTTTACAGATCTATTAAACTCTTTTGGGGTGAAGCAAAACGTCAGTGGTCCCACTCATCGTCTAAATCATACACTAGATTTAATTATATCATATGGAACCGATCCAACCGATATAGATATTATACCGCAAAGTGACGATCTCACTGATCATTACATGGTAACTTGCATAATACGCACTGCTGAAATTTGTCATGTTGCACCACGTTATAGACCAGGCAGAACAATCCTTCCAACCACTATAGATAGATTCTCAAATAGCTTACCTGATCTATCTCAGCTGCTCAGTAAACCCAAACAAACAGATGAACTAGAGGAAATGACTAGCAGTATGAGCAACATTTTCTCTAGTACACTAGATATTGTTGCACCAATTAGATTAAAAAAGGTTAGAGAGAAAACTAAAACACCATGGTACAACAGTGCTACGCATGCTATCAAGAGAGAAACTCGTAACTTAGAGCGTAAATGGAAACGAACTAATTTAGAGGTCTTCAGAATCGCGTGGAAAGACAGTATGTCACGTTATAAAAGGGCTCTAAAATCAGCCAGGGCTGAGCATATCCGCAAACTAATAGAAAATAACCAAAATAATCCAAGGTTTTTATTTAACACCGTGGCTAGACTAACAAATAATCAGACATCTCCAGAGCAAAATATTCCGTTACAATATAGTAGTAATGATTTTATGAATTACTTCAATGAGAAAATAGAAAGCATCCGAAACACAATTGTAAATGTACAATCCTCTATGGCAGGAGTGGGGAACGTTGGTCCTGGAGAGCCATAGCCCTGCAGAGTTTAGTTCCAACCCTAATCAAACACACCTGAACCAGCTAATCAATGTCTTTAGGATCATTAAGGCTACAATCAGGTGAGTTTTTTTCAGGGTTGGAGCTAAACTCTGCAGGGCTGTGGCTCTCCAGGACCGACGTTCCCTACCCCTGCTCTATGGTGTCTTATGACTCGGCCTGAATTATGGCCCCTCTAGAACAACTAAACCGCTTTACAACTATAGGACAGGAAGAACTAAATAAACTTATCATTGCATCTAAACCAACAACATGTTTATTAGATCCAATACCCACTAAACTACTTAAAGAAGTGTTACCTGTAGTGGAAGAGCCTCTTCTCAATATTATTAACTCGTCTTTATTTTTAGGTCACGTTCCAAAAATATTCAAGCTGGCAGTAATAAAACCTCTCATTAAGAAACCGCAATTAGATCCAAATAACCTAGCAAATTACAGACCCATCTCAAATCTTCCATTTATGTCTAAAATACTAGAAAAAATTGTGTCCGCTCAATTGTGCTCTTTCTTGCAAGAAAATGATATCTATGAAAAATTTCAGTCGGGATTCAGACCGCATCATAGCACAGAAACTGCGCTAGTTAAAATTACAAATGATTTACTCTTAGCCTCTGACCAAGGCTGTATCTCGACTACAAAACTACACTGGTGTTCAGGGACAGGCATTAAGCTGGTTTAGATCGTACTTATCAGACCGTTACCATTTCGTCTGTTTAAATGGGGAAAAATCAAAGACAACATCAGTAGACTATGGAGTGACGCAAGGATCTGTCCTAGGCCCTCTGCTATTCTCAATATATATGCTGCCATTTGGTAATATTATAAGAAAACATGGAATTAATTTTCACTGTTATGCTGATGACACTCAATTATATATCTCATCACGACCAGATGAAAACACTAACTTATCTAACTTGACAGAGTGTCTAAAAGATATAAAATGCTGGATGACGTGTAATTTCCTGCTATTAAATTCAGATAAAACGGAGGTATTACTTATTGGTCTAAAAAACTACCCACAAAATCCCTTACAATACAACTTTAATTTAGAAGGATGTCCTGTTACTCTATCCACTACAGTAAAAGACCTGGGTGTTATGCTAGACCGCAACTTGACTTTCGAAAATCATATTTCATATGTTACAAGAACAGCCTTTTTCCACCTTAGAAACATTGCTAAGCTACGTAACATGCTATCTGTTTCAGATGCAGAAAAGTTAGTTCATGCATTCATGACCTCGAGACTAGATTACTGTAATGCTTTATTAGCTGGTTGTCCTGCATCCTCAATAAACAAGCTACAGTTAGTCCAAAATGCAGCCGCTAGAGTTCTTACTAGATCAAGAAAATATGATCATATAACACCAATTTTATCATCTCTACACTGGTTACCTATTAAGTTCCGTATCAATTACAAAGTATTACTACTGACTTATAAAGCTCTAAATGGTTTAGCTCCTGTGTATTTAACAGACCTTCTATCGCCCTACAATCCATCGCGCTCTTTAAGATCACTAAATTCGAGGCTTCTGGTCATTCCTAGGATATCTAAGTCTACTAAAGGAGGGAGGGCGTTCTCACATTTAGCTCCTAAACTCTGGAATAGCCTTCCTGATATTGTTCGAGACTCAGACTCGCTGTCCCAGTTTAAAACTAGATTAAAGACGCATCTCTTTAACCAAGCATTCACTTAATGCTTACCTTTTATACTACTTCTGAATCAGTTCGAATGCATTAATATTATGAACATCAGCTATGCTAATTATTTCCCATCTGTCTTTCTGCTGTTATCTCGGGACGCTAGTCCCGAGGTAATTAGCGTTCGTCAGCTCCAGTTTGTATCCAGCCTCTCACGGAGACTTCAGATGCCCCAACACCTGTGATGAGACGACTAAACGCCTGTGGAGAGACGACTCGACGCCTGTGAAGAGACGACTAAACACCGGCGATATGTTATGCCTAAATTTATACATGATTAACTAACTGTATTTTTCTTGTATTTATAACTGTATTTTTCTTACTGTATTTGTCCATTTCTGAAATGCACTTTCTGTAAAGCTGCTTTGAGACAAGGTGTATTGTGAAAAGCGCTATACAAATAAACTTGAATTGAATTGAATTGAATATTCAGATCCACACGACCACAGCGTGTGATCCACAAACTCCAGGAAGGATAGATGAAGGTCCTTTACCAGAAATATCTGGACTCGCGGGTCCTTCAGACCACCCCAGAAACTCCGTTTCAGTTCCTCCTCATCCTGAGTCACATCATCATACAACTTTATATAAAATCCCGCATATTCCTCAAGTGAGCGCTCTTGTTGGAAAAGAATAGGTATTTCCATGGGGCTCACTTTATAGGTACATGTATGCACGTATATATGTACACATATATGTGTACCTATATGCACATATATGTGCATATATGTACATATAATATAGGAAAACGGCCAATTTTATATATGTCACATATATTAAAAACCTATATCAAAACCTATATTAAAACATATATGTTTATATAGGTTCTTTCCATGTGGGCTAGCATAGGCATTGTTTAACTGTGACGGTGTGTGTGTGTGTGTGTGTGTGTGTGTGTGTGTGTGTGTGTGTGTGTGTGTGTGTGTCCAAGTTAGCCCTTGTACTGTAGGCCATACTACTACTACAAATAAATAAAGTTATTTGATACTATACAGACTAATAGTTTGTGTTGTACTCGTTCAGATTTGTTGTATTTCTCTTCTAGAAAATGCTATGAAAGATCCATTGAATTGACCGTGTCACCGGCCTTTGCCGAAAGATTGTGAGCACTTTTAGCAGCTGGCTACGTTGAAGAAACCTTGCCATGGTCCAGAAAGAGCTCAAACTCCCTGAGCATCAACTGAAAACAGAGTGCCCAATAGTGTTGCTTTCGTCAACGAAAATTATGACGAAATATTGTCGTCAACGAACCTTTTTCACGTGACGAAAACGAGACGAGACGCAACGTAAATGCTGGTCATGTGACGATGACTATAATTAAATGTATAATGTAATATCGTTGACGAATAAAAACGAGACTAAATGTGGTTTACAAAATAAAAAATATTCTAAAATGTCTCTTCATTTTCGTTGACCAAAACGAGACGAGACGAAATGTTATTTAACGTTATTTCGTCTCGTTTACTTGCATTATTACCGGTATGCAGCATTTCTGTTTCCTGTGTTTCACTTCAGGGGCTGCATCAGATCGCACTGCGCAGACGCAGGCGACATCACATCCTCAAGCCCCATTCGCCGCATTATTTAGAAGATGCAGCTGCGTGAGTTACGGTTGTTTCACACATACTCCGTGTGTAGTGCGTATGCGGTGCGGTGTGTGTGTAGTGCGTATGCGGTGCGGTGTGTATGCAGGAGCAGCTCGTGCTATTGTGTTTTCACATGTGCTGCGTTTGCAGTGCGCAGCTGATCTACGGCTGTAATACCACAATCACAACATTTATTCTCTATTTTTTATTTCAAATCAATATTTCAAGCCTACATCCATTATGTCGCGTTGTTGAGGTAGGCTACTGTGTAGATCTCTGCTCTGCTGTTATGCACGCACCGCTCCCGCGTGCGGTGTGAGCGCTCTAACCTAACATGGGTGCGGGAAAAAATACACACCGCAAACGGAGTAGGCTATGTGTGAAACAGGCGTTAGCATAAACGACAAAAAACGCAGTTAAGTCTGACACAGAGAAAGGGATTCGTCTTTGGGAGAAAAAGAAGAAATGACATTTGGAAAAACTTTTAATTTCATCGTGTGTAGGCAACATGTTTGGTTGGTAAAATAAATATGTTCTAAATTCATATCAGAGCGTCTTCTGTGTCTGGAATAGCATTCTTGAGTCTATAAGGTAACAATAATATAATAAGATAGACTAACAATAATAAGATAAGATTTTTTGAAATGGGTTTGGCTAAAAGAAAATGTTGGTTTCGTCTACTACTAGGTATACATATTGACTGGGTTAAATAGAATTGCATTACTAAAAAGAGACTAAAATACAATTTTCATTGACTAAAACTAGACTATGTCTTTCGTCGACTAAAACTAGACTAAAATGTCATCAGTTTTCGTCGACTAAAACTAGACTAAAATGTCATCAGTTTTCGTCGACTAAAACTAGACTAGACTAAAAAGAGTATGAACGTGACTAAAACTAATAAAAACTAAAATGACAGCTTGATACAAAGACTAGACTAAAACTAAAATTAAAACAGGCCGCCAAAAACAACACTAGTGCCCAACAAGATGGGGATCAAGGCAAGAGATGATTCAGAGGATACTGGAACAGCTTCCAGCCATTTCACAGGTCCTCAATGACCGAAAGGTTACACACCTAGTGCCAACATGGCAGGACATAGAAGTCCTTGAGGCAATGAACACCACCCTAAGTCCTCTGGCTGAATTCACCGATGCCCACTCTGGAGAACTATAATGTCAGCATATCCTCTGTGAAGCCGGTTCTCCACCTTTTCAAAACCTCTGTTTTGGCTGTGTTCAAGTCAAACATCCTGAAATATCTGCAAGAGTAGTACAGTGATCTCCAAACTCAAGATCTACTCGACATGGCCACAACCCTCGATCCTAGGTTCAAGATGAACTACATCAGTGAGGAGAAGAAAGCCACAGTTAGAGCGAGACTGACAGACGAGATGACTGGCATAACTCTAGCTATGGTAAGGTCATTTCCACATTTCAATACAATTGTCTAGTCCTGAAATGTTGTGATATTATATTACTTATTATTAATTGAGATTATTAATTAATTTTAAATCCCCAGCCAAATGCCTCCCCAGCACCCCCCATGAAGAAGGGCCGAAAGACTTGTTTCTTCAAAGCAGCACAAGGCAATGACGACAAATATTTGAATTTGAATTTCGACAGTGAAGATGACCCCTTAATCTGGTGGCGGCAAAATAGCAATGTATATCCACAGTTGTCTGTGTTGGTGAAGAAATACGTATGCTTAGGTATTTATATACCTATGCAAGAGGTTACTTCCTGTTCAGCTACTGTTTGGACACTCTTGCTTACTGCTCCGCGCTTTGCTCTATCGCTTTTATTTTTTTATTGCTCTATCGTGTTTATATTTTCATTAGGGATGTCCCGATCAGGTTTTTTTGCCCTCGAGTCCGAGTCCGAGTCATTTGATTTTAAGTATCTACCGATACCGAGTCCCGATCCGATACTTCTATATTAGGCTACATTAAAAAAAAGAATAAAGAAGAGCAAAAAAAACAGATCCAGGATGTTCCTTATTTGTTACTTGATTCACCTTATTTTAACATTCAAAAACTCTGTTAACAAACAGAGCACTTCTTTGAGGTAGCTTGAACAATCAAGTAATAAATAACATAAATTATTCACTTTTGGACTTTAGTGCAACAGTAAATGTATATAAAAAAGTCTAATATAAAAACAAATAGCACCTCAACTTTAAAATACCCGGCAGGCATGTAAAAAAAATAAAAAAATAAGTGTATAAAAAAAATATGAGAATATATATTAGGGGTGTTCACAAAATTCACAGTTCAGTTCAATACCATACAGTGGTGTCACGGTTCGGTATGTTTTCAATACAGTAAAAAGAAAGAAATGCCAGAGAAATGTCCTATTTGTTAAAAGAAAAAATATTTTTAAATAAGTTTGAGTTTTCCTACATCTTGAAACATTCAGGTTTAAAAATGGGGGCAATCTTTGAAGGATGAACAAATAATGTTTTGGTCATCACATTTAAATATATATATATATATATATATATATATATATATATATATATATATATATATATATATATATATATATATATATATATATATATATATATATAATATTTAGATAATATTTGAGTTTTGAAGTGCTGGGAACAGATGTGTTAAGTACTTGAAAGCATTTCACTATTCCAGGCTAACTTTCATGGCTACAGTGAGTGTTACTATATTAAATCCATTGCGAATCTTGCTGATCTGTGGACTTAAAGCCTATAACTAGTTCATTCACGGCACAATGTTTCTCCTGGTTTCCACGTCAGCGCTATAGAGATACAATAGAGATCTACGGTTAATAACGGAGAAATTTGAATGCTTCTCATTAGATCTCACAGCGATGTTATTACTTCAGTGGCGAATTCAATGCTTTATTCACTGGATCTCTAATAGCGCTGTGTAGTAACAGTGTCGCTTGATCAAGATCGGCTCGCGCTGCACAGATGTTGCTGGTCCGAACTGATAAACGGTCCATACAAGCACAATATAATGAGTAGCGCAGTTTCGTTCCGCTTTCATTACGTTCGTCATTTGATGTTGCGCAACGTTGTGGTGTTGTTCACGTTCACGCCAGCGCGGATTTTGTCGGCAGGAAAAATGATCCAAGGACCTGGTTTGGTTTGTATGCGTACACCCCTAATATACATATCCGAGTCCTGATCAGGGAAGTGACGTCCGATTCCGATCGAGTCTGAAACCACGTGATCGGGCCGGATTTCCGATCACTTGATCGGATCGGGACATCCCTAATTTTCATATTTTATTTCCTTTTATCACCTAATTTTAACTTCAGCAAATCAGCACAGTGCTCAAACGCTTGATTACTAGAAAAAAGCAGAATTCTTTTCTCCGACCAGCCTCCCACTGAAAGCTTACATTCCGGGGAAGAGAAAACACAACTGCCTACATTCATAAGGATAAGAGAAAATGCCTCTTCTGGAATCTACTTGCTGCACAAACTGCCAGAGACTTTTACAAAGGATTGCAGTTCTTGAAACAAAGTTACTTATGGGACCACCAAACCAGACGGAACACACAACAGAGCTTCATCATGGACGCCCTCAGCATACAGCCGGTGAGTCCCATGAATCTAGTGCTCCAATACAGGCCATACTGAGTGTAGAGAAACAAGCCAATCGACTTACAAATCGATGCCACAAACAGGGAGCGAGACCCAAAGGCACTCGAGACATCAGATTGTCACGAGCATCACACATTGCCGCAGTAGCATCCTCTACCCCAGATACGGCTCTGACAAGGATTGCAAACACTGGTCTCCTACCACTGCCTATACATCTTGAGAACAGATTTGAAGTATTAATGAACGAGGAATCCCTGAATGTGATGAATGTGATCAAACACAGACTGAATCAGCCAGTAGCTAACACTGCTAACTGGCGCTCAAGGTCGAGCAGACAGCGGCACTCAGCTCAGAGCGCAGCCGAGCCCAGGACTCTGATAGTGGGTGACTCTATAATCAGAAACATTAGTAGCAGGGACACAACAACATGCTGCCTTCCACAAACAACGACTTCTGATGTAAATAGGGAACTTCAGAACATTCTGATGAAACATAAGACTGCAAATCGACTCATTATTCATGTGGGGAAGAATGATATTCATAAAGAGCAGTCAGAACTCCTTAAGAAGGATTTCGATGAACTTTTTGAAACACTTAAAAGACTGAAAGTTCAGACATTCATCAGTGGACCACTCCCAGCAAGAGGAACAAACAGGTTTTCACGGTTGCTTGGGCTTAACACATGGCTGCAAAAAACCTGCAATATAAAAGGAGTGAACTTCATTGACAACTTCAATCTTTTCTGGAGTCAGAGGCAACTGTTTCAACAGGATGGGCTTCACCCAAACAAACTTGGTTCAAGAGTGCTAAAGGACAATATCTTCTTTTCAATCCATCATCCTTCTGCAGTGTGTGCCAATCCACTCAACCTGAATGGCACACACACACCTGGACACAGTATGAATGACCACAGGACTTCACTTCTGCACCTGAATGGACATGCGGCTGACACATCACACAAGGATAATGATAACACCACTCAGCCACAACAACCTCTGCTCACGGACACAATCTCAGCTGAGTCCTGCCCACAGACCTCACCACAGACAGACTGTGACATACTAGAACTGCTAGAAGATTCAGCACCCAAGGACGACTTTCTGGAAAACAGCCAGGAAATCCAGGACAGCATATTACAGCCTCTGATAACACCAGAGCAACAGCCCCTCTCACCAGACACGCTATCCCTCTCTCCAGCAACTCCACTTCTGTGCTTCTCAGAGAAAATGGAACAACTGGTGTATGCTGGAACCAGACTATCCCACTCTTTTGCTGCAAGCCCCCAGATGTCAACCAAAAAACGGCAGACCCCACAACCACCAAAGCCTGCAGGCCCAGCTCGCCCTCCTCCTCCTCCTGTGAGAGCTCTTCGGCCTCTACCACAGCGCCAGGGCTCACACCCTCCTCCAGCGGCTCGCGGTGAACCAAAAACAACTGATACCAGCTCTCAGTGATATGTGTCGGGTCCCCGCTATGATAACAGTAACTTTCTCAAATGTTTACAAAACAAGCGGGAACCCAGTGTGCCTGAATCTTTCTCTATTGCTGTTCAATTACATGATAGAAAATCTAAGGCCTTCAAAAGCCGTACAGCAAACCCATCTAATCTGGTGCCTATTACACGCCAAACTAAGATCGCTGTGGGGACAAAAAGTAAGACTGTTAAGTTAGCACTTTTAAACATCCGCTCACTTAAAAATAAATCACTTCTAGACTTTATGTTTCTAAATGAAACTTGGCTAGAAGACAGCTGCAGTGCAACACTCCTCAATGAAACATCCCCTCCTAACTTTACTTTTATGAGTGTTTGCAGAGCGTGCAAGAGAGGCGGGGGCTTAGCTGCTCTTTTTAAAGATGTTTATCAATGTAAGCAAATATAATTTGGGAATTACCCGTCTTTCGAATATCTGGGTATTGTGTTAAAAGGTGCTCCACGTATTTTACTTATCATTGTTTACAGGCCTCCAAAACACTCTCCAGCCTTTGCTGAGGACCTTACAGAACTGTTATCAACAATTTCCTCAGAGTTTGACTGTTTTGCCATTGTTGGAGATTTTAACATCCACATAGATAATGCAGAAACCAATATGGCAAAAGAAATCAAAACTGTTTTAAAAACTTTTGATCTGACTCAGCATGTACATGGACCCACACATAATCGTGGACACACTCTAGATCTACTTATCAGTAAGGGTCTAAATATCTCATCGATTGTTATTAAGGATGTAGCACTGTCTCATCATTTCTGTATTTTCTTTGATATTTTGATCTCTCCTGCCATTGAAGCTAGATCTGTGTCTGTCAAGAAGAGATGCTTAAATGAGAACACTAGTGTGCTATTTATGAAGGCTATATCTTTAAAACCAAGCATATCTGCTGACTCTGTTGATTTTCTCCTTGAATCTTTTAACTCAAAAATTAAAAGTGTAATTGATCATATTGCTCCTGTGAAAGTCAGGAAGAATAGTGGTAGACAAAAAGCACCTTGGAGAAACTCAACAGCAGTGCAAAACATGAAAAGACAATGCAGAAGAGCAGAGCGCATGTGTTGGAAGACAAAACTTGTAGTCCATTATAACATCTACAAAGACAGCATCCATGCTTTTAATATGGAACTAGGCAAAGCTAGACAGACTTTCTTCTCGAATATTATAAACAGCAACTTAAACAACACACGCACTCTTTTTGCTACTGTAGAGAGACTGACAAACCCCCCAAGCCAGATTCCCAGTGAAATGCTCTCGGAAATCAAGTGCAGTGAGTTTGCTTCTTTCTTCTCTGAGAAAATCAATAATATCAGAAAGGTGATCAGCTCATCCATGAGTTGCGCTGGGGTCAAACAGATCAGACCACTACCTGAGAAAGTAGTTACTATGTCTGTTTTCGAAGAAATTGATGGCAAAATTTTGGAAGAAACCGTACAGCACCTTAAAACATCAACCTGCCCCCTTGACGCACTTCCCACATCTTTTTTCAAAAGTGTGTTAAACTGTTTAGAAGCAGATCTCCTAGAAGTGGTAAATGCCTCACTTTTCTCTGGGAGTTTTCCAAACTCCCTGAAAATTGCAGTTGTCAAGCCCCTCCTGAAAAAGAGCAATCTAGATAAGACCATATTAAGCAATTATAGACCGATCTCAAATCTTCCTTTCGTAGGCAAGATCATTGAAAAAGTTGTCTTCAATCAGCTGAACAAATTCTTAAGCTTGAATGGATACTATGACAATTTTCAATCTTTTTTCCGATCGCATCACAACACAGAGACAGCGCTCCTAAAGATAATAAACGATATTCGCTTAAATACTGATACAGGCAAATTATCAGTGCTGATACTACTTGACCTCAGTGCTGCATTTGACACTGTCGATCACAACATACTTATTGACAGGCTGGAAAACTGGGTGGGGCTTTCTGGGATAGTCCTAAAATGGTTCAGGTCATACTTAGAAGGGAGAGGTTATTATGTGAGTATAGGAGACTCTGGGCCCTATCTTGCACCCAGCGCACGATCTGAAACGCAAGTGTCAAAGCGCAAAGCGCAAGTAACTTTGTGGGCGGATCCCGGCGCTGTTGCTATTTTCCCGGCAGGATAAATGCCTCTTGCGCCTGGCGCAAATCTAAAAGAGGTTGGTCTGAAGTAGCTTCATTATTCATAGGTGTGGTTTGGGCGTAACGTGAAATAAACCAATCAGAGCGTCATCCAACATACCCTTTAAGAAAAGGTGCGCATGTTGCATGGCGGATTGTTATTATTATGGCGCATTTACCAGGCGTGCGCCAGGAACGGTTCACAGCCGAGGAGATCGTTGTTCTCGTCAGGGCCGTAAAAGAAAGAGAAGTGACATTGGGGATGGGACAAACCCACCCAAATCAATAGAAAAAAATATGAGAAAGCTCAACTTAACTGGTAAGTTAAAGAGTAAGGTTTTTTATGTACTTACATTATGGTAAAGGTGATTTCGCAGTCTTCAGATTTTTTTTTTCCTAGTTCCCTTTATCAAAAAAGGGAACTTCGAGATGCGTCGAACGACACGGTGGGAACGCCTCTTTCGTGATTGCGTCTGAAGCATCTATGCCAACTAGTCCAATGGAATGAGAGAATGAGCGTCACGGGCGGGTGACGTCATGAACCAGGAAAGGATAAGAGCACTTCCGCTGCTCGCCGGCATTTAGCTTCTGTTGCCTCAGCAAGCGATCTGTGTCAAACTGTCTCTGTCTATTTATTGTTGTCTGTTACAATATTGTTGGAAACGTTATGGCGAAACAAGTTTACAAGCAGTGTGTTCCTCCCTGCCCGCGTTATTTAACGGGTGGGGACACACACGAGCTTTGTGTGATTTGTTTGGGATTTGAGCATGCAGCCTCAGCCTTCGAGGGGGCTGAGTGCCAGCATTGTGAGAAGCTACCGCTTCGCATGCTCAGATCCCGCCTGTCACTCTTTGATAAACAGAGTGGGCAGGCTCGCGATCCACAAGGATCAGGACCCGCGTCTGCCGAGGCAACGCGGAGAATGCATTCTTGGGGATCGCAGTTAGATCTCTCGGAGGGGTTTGAGACGGGTCCGCGGACCTTTTCTCCTTCCCTGCCTGGGAGATCTAGCTCTCCTCTCCCGGTGTCGGAAGCACGCTCTGCGGTTTCTCCCGCCCGGGAAGAGAGCTCTCCCTTTCTGCATTGTTCTTCTTCTGAGGAAGTTGATGTTATGAGTGTTGAAAGTGAGAATGCACACACGGGGGAAAGGGATTCACAATTTATTTCCCCGGCGTATGATGAGCTGGTGGATGTCATGTCACGAGCTGTAGAGAAGTTAAATATTGAATGGCCATCTGAGAATAAAGACACTCGCCCTAAAAGCAAGTTAGATGAGCGATTTCTCTCTTCAGCCACATTATGTCCACCACGAGGGCTCCCATTTTTCCCTGATTTACATAGCGAAATATCTAGATCTTGGAATAAACCATATTCATCTCGAGTTTTTAGCCCTCAAACCACCACTTATTCAAGAATTAGAGGGCTAAAAGAATATGGTTATGAATCGATGCCTCAGGCTGAGCAAAATTTAGCGAGTTATCTCGCGCCTGGTCCAGCATCGACTATGAGAGCCCCAGTTTTGCCCACTAGACCGCTCAAAACTACATCCACTTTAGTGGGCAAAGCTTATGCGGCGGCAGGTCAAGCTGGAGCGTGTTTACACACCATGGCGCTGCTCCAGGCTTATCAGGCTGACCTGCTGGGGGATTTGGATAACAGTGAGGGTGTTAGTCATGACGATGTTCGAGAACTTCGTAGGGCTACCGATCTTTCTCTCAGGGCTACTAAAGAGACCGCTAGAGCTATTGGGCGGTCTATGGCAGCTTTGGTAGCCACTGAGAGGCACTTATGGTTGAATCTTTCTGAGATTAAAGATAAAGATCGAACTTTTTTATTAGACGCTCCTCTTGAACCCTCTGGTCTCTTCGGTGACGCAGTCCACGCTGCAGTGGAAAGGTTCCAGGAGACTAAAAAACAGTCTGATGCATTTAAAAAGTTTATCCCTCGCCGTGTTCAGCCCCCTGGGGCTGCTGGGCGTGAGCAGCCCCAGCCGCATAGCTCATCATATCGTGTGCAACAAAAAGAGAGTGTTGCGTCTCGTGCACCTCCACGTAGATATTGGAGACAGACGCAACCCTCTCAACCGAAGTCGACTAAGCCTAAGCCGGATCTGAGGACCGTTCTTCAGGCGAAGAAGGCTTCGGCTCAAAAAAAAAAAAAGGTCCTGATGCTTAGGCACCAGGCCTGTGGGGACAGCCCCGACCAAAGTGGAGTGGTGTTCACCTCATCACACGGTGCCCGTTCCACTTCGGGGTCCTCACGAGGCCCTCCTGCCAACCCTGCCACCTCCGGTGCTTCAGGGCGCAGTGGTCTCCAGCGAGTCGATGATGCTGTGTTGCGGCACAGCATCGGGTTCGCGCCCTCTGAGGGGGGCTTTAGAGCAGTCAGGTCAGGTAGTTCCTGCCATTATGTTTCAGGCTCCAGATTTGGCTCTCTCAGTAACACCAGAGACCAGCCTCGAGAGGCTGGTTCCCTTAGTAAATTTTCTGGCAGCGTGGAAACTTTCTCCCGAAAGTTTTTCTGCCGAATATTTCTCCTTGGGTCCTGCAGATTGTAGAGATAGGATACAGAATCCAGTTCGGTTCTCGTCCTCCTCGTTACAGCGGGGTGCTGCCCACAGTGGTGCGTCCCGAGCAGGCTCTGGTAATGGAACAGGAAGTAAAGGCCCTGTTAGCAAAAGAAGCTATAGAACAGGTGTACTCTCCCGACAGAGAATCGGGTTTTTACAGCCGTTATTTCATTGTTCCAAAGAAGGATGGGGGGTTGCGTCCCATTTTAGATCTTCCCCTGTTGAATCGGTCAGTTCAGAAACTCAAGTTCAAGATGTTGACCATCAAACAGATCGTGACCCAAATCAGATCCGAGGACTGGTTCGTCACGATAGATCTAAAGGATGCATACTTCCATATCTCCATCCTCCCTCAGCACAGGAAGTTCCTAAGGTTTTCTTTCAGGGGCAAAGAATACCAATATCGGGTTCTTCCTTTCGGCCTAGCTTTGTCACCCCGCACGTTCACGAAATGCATGGATGCAGCTTTAGCCCCTCTCAGGCTTCAGGGCATACGCATTTTGAATTATATCGACGACTGGCTGATTCTAGCGGAATCAGAACAGTTGGCGGTTCGACACCGAGGTGTCGTTCTCGCTCATATACGAATGTTGGGGTTGAGGCTCAATGCCAAGAAGAGTGTACTTTCTCCAGTACAGAGAACCACTTTCCTTGGTGTGGTATGGGATTCAGTGACGATGAGGGCCAGCCTGTCGCCCGTACGTGTAGCTGCTATCCTGTCAGCCATCAAAGAGCTAAAGCTAGGTCAGTCACGCACTGTAAAACAGTTCGAGAGACTGTCGGGTCTACTGGCAGCAGCGTCCAACGTGATACCTTTTGGCCTGCTGTACATGAGGCCTTTACAGTGGTGGCTCAGAACCAGAGGGTTCTCCCCGAGGGGAAACCCGTTTCGTATGATCAAGGTTACGCGGCGATGCCTTCGTGCCTTAGAGATATGGAAAAAACACTGGTTCTTAACCCAGGGTCCGGTGTTGGGAGCTCTTTGCCATCGAGTAGTGATCTCGACAGATGCTTCTCTCACCGGCTGGGGAGCGGTAATGGAAGGCCGCTCGGTTCAGGGTCTGTGGAAAAGCCATCATCTTTCTTGGCACATAAATTGCCTGGAGATGATGGCCGTCTTCAATGCGTTGAGACATTTCCTTCCGGACCTAAGAGGCCATCATGTGCTCGTTCGAACAGACAACACATCAGTGGTCTCTTATCTGAACCGCCAGGGGGGTCTGCGCTCGCGTCCGCTTTGCAAACTGGCGCACCAGATCCTCCTGTGGTCTCTGGGGAAGGTACTCTCCCTGAGGGCAGTGTATATTCCTGGGGACCAGAATATAGGAGCAGACATCCTGTCGAGGCAGGAGCTGAGGCCAGGGGATTGGAGACTCCACCCCGAGGCGGTGGAGAAAATCTGGGAGGCATATGGTCAGGCAGAGGTGGATCTGTTCGCGTCTCAGAACACGACGCACTGTCCTCTCTGGTATTCTCTGACGCACCCAGCCCCCCTGGGGCTGGACGCCATGGTGCAGACGTGGCCGAGGCTACGTCTGTACGCCTTTCCCCCTGTTGCTCTGCTCCCAGGAGTTCTGGAGAGGGTCCGTCGGTATGGAATAAGCCTACTGCTAGTAGCACCACGCTGGCCAAGTCGGATCTGGTTTGCGGACCTGATCCTTCTTCTAGACGGGCCTCCATTGGAGATCCCTTTGAGGAGGGACCTTCTGTCTCAGGCCGGGGGCACAATATTTCACCCTCGGCCAGACATTTGGAATCTTTGGGTTTGGCCTCTGAGGGGGCCCAACTTATAGATAGTGGTCTTTCAGCTGAGGCTGCTGAGACCATCCTAAGCTCCAGAGCTCTGGCTACGAGGAAACTTTATGCGCTTAAATGGAGAGTTTTCTCCTTATGGTGTCACCGACACCAGTGGGATCCAGTTAACTGTTCTGTCAACACAGTACTCGAGTTCCTGCAGGAGCGCTTTGTGTCAGGTCTTTGTCCTTCCACACTAAAAGTTTACATGGCAGCCATTGCGGCTTACCATACTATGGTGGGAGGTATATCTTTGGGTCGAGACCCCCTGATTACACGTTTCCTTCGTGGCACTTTGAGGCTAAGGCCTGCAACTCGCACTAAGGTGCCAGCTTGGGATTTGACTATAGTTCTAGAAGGCCTGTCTAGGGCCCCATTCGAGCCCTTAGATTCGGTCTCAGAAAAGTTCCTGACTTTCAAGACTATCTTTCTGCTAGCTATTTCATCCCTAAAGAGAGTTGGCGACCTTCAGGCTCTTTCAGTCTCCCCCACCTGCCTTGAATTTGCACCGGGGATGGTCAAGGCGTTCCTTTACCCAAAACAGGGATACGTCCCTAAGGTTCCAACCTTGACTCCGAGGCCTATTGTGCTGCAGGCTTTCTGTCCTCCTCCATTTGCAACTGCGGACCAGGAAAGACTGCACCTGTTGTGTCCAGTGCGAGCATTGGACACATATGTACATCGGACATCCTCAATCAGAAAGTCCGACCAATTACTGATTTGCTTTGGATCACCTAAGAAAGGTCTTCCTGCTTCAAAACAGACAGTCAGTAAGTGGATAGTCGAGGCTATTTCACTGGCATACGAGTACTCGGGCCAGCCTTGTCCTTTGGTGGTCCGAGCCCACTCGACCAGGAGTATGGCGGCTTCTAAAGCCATATTGCAGGGGGTATCTCTTCAAGATGTTTGTGATGCGGCGGGCTGGTCCTCTCCGCTCACATTCGTGAGATTTTACAGTTTGGACCTGGATGCTGCCCCAGGTTCTCAGGTGCTGAGTGCTTAGATCAACAAGAAAGAAAGACTGACACTCAGGTACTTGTAATTATGGCGGGTTGGGTATTCTCGTTCCCACCGTGTCGTTCGACGCATCTCGAAGTTCCCTTTTTCGATAAAGGGAACGTCTCAGGTTACTATTGTAACCATAGTTCCCTGAGAAACAGGGAACGAGACGATGCGTCCCCCTGCCATACTTCCTGCGTCCCTGCGATCGGCTTGCTTCGGCAACTGTCGAAGCTAAATGCCGGCGAGCAGCGGAAGTGCTCTTATCCTTTCCTGGTCCATGACGTCACCCACCCGTGACGCTCATTCTCTCATTCCATTGGACTAGTTGGCATAGATGCTTCAGACGCAATCACGCAAGAGGCGTTCCCACCGTGTCGTTCGACGCATCGTCTCGTTCCCTGTTTCTCAGGGAACTATGGTTACAATAGTAACCTGAGACGTTCTTGACGGACAAAATAATTTTCAGATGTCCTTATATACATATGTGTCTTGCCACTATTGGGCAAACAGGTCTGATCTGTCATTACTACAATTTGCCTGAAAAATTACCAGTATACACTGGTAAATGTGTAAGCTAGATTTATGCCTATTTTTTTCACATCTTCATGGACACCACAATGATTTCCCTCGTGTGGTAATATTTGTCCTTGTTATAATGTATGATTTGCAAAAATAAAAACTGCTGCATCTGTGTTGATGAGAGAATCAAAGTGTATGCGCAGTTTTTTTTTGGTCAGTGGCGCAATTGTTTTCTGGAACTGCAAAATAGCACTAGGGAATGTTTGCGCCGAAACATGCCTCCTTTTTGCGCCGGGAGCGCAAGTTCATTTCCTAGTTTACCGACGTGTGTCTGTGGAGGGAAAAGCCCGCTTTGCGCGGGTGCAAAATAGGAATGATACATGCGTCGGTGTACAAAGTCAATTGCGCTGGGTGCAAGATAGAGCCCCATAAGTCTGATTGGACATCCATGACATGCGGAGTCCCCCAGGGCTCAATTCTTGCGCCACTCCTATTCAACCTGTATATGCTCCCAATGAGCCAAATAATGAGAAAGAACCGAATCTCTTACCACAGCTATGCAGACGACACACAGCTCTACTTAGCCCTATCGCCTAACGACTACAGCCCCATTGACTCCCTGTGCCAATGCATTGATGAAGTAAACAGCTGGATGTGCCAAAACTTTCTTCAGTTAAACAAAGACAAAACTGAAGTCATTGCGTTTGGAAACAAAGATGAAGTTCTCAAGGTGAATGCATACCTTCACTCTAGGGGTCTAACAACTAAAAATCAAGTCAGGAATCTTGGTGTGTCTCTAGAGTCAGACCTTAGTTTCAGTAGTCATGTCAAAGCAATTACTAAATCAGCATACTATCATCTGAAAAATATTGCAAGAATTAGATGCTTTGTTTCCAGTCAAGACTTAGAGAAACTTGTGCATGCTTTCATCACCAGCAGGGTGGATTACTGTAATGGACTCCTCGCTGGCCTTCCTAAAAAGACCATAAGACAGTTGCAGCTCATACAGAACGCTGCTGCCAGGATTCTGAGCAGAACCAGAAAATATGTCAACATATCACACCAGTCCTTAGGTCTTTACACTGGCTCCCAGTTACATTTAGGATTGATTTTAAAGTATTATTACTGGTATATAAATCATTCAATGGGCTAGGACCTCAATATATTGCAGATATGCTCACTGAATATAAACCCAACAGATCACTCAGATCATTAGGATCGCATCAGTTAGAAATACCAAGGGTTCACTCTAAGCAAGGAGAGTCTGCTTTTACTGTAGCTACTATGCCAGCCGCAGCTGGAACCAGCTTCCAGAAGAGATCAGATGTGCTCCTACAGTAGTCACATTCAAATCCAGACTCAAAACACATCTGTTTAGCTATGCATTTACTGAATGAGCACTGTGCCACTGTTCGTCCGACTGTTTTTACTGTACTTTATTCTATTTTTTATTCTAAACTGTTTTAATTATTCTTATTTGTTTTATTTTCTCCTATGTAAAGCACTTTGAATTACCATTGTGTATGAAATGTGCTATATAAATAAACTTGCCTTGCCTTGCCTTGCCTATGCATTGCAGCTACCAGCTCACCTTCTGAGCGGCTGTTCAGTTCAGTATCACTAAAGCTAGAGCATGTTGATAGACTTGTGTTTCTGGTAGACTTGTAGTCAAGACCGCCTAAACCGAGACCAAGACACTACCAAGACCAGAGGGTATCGAGACCAAGACAGACCAAGACAAGACCAAGACCAAGACAGACCAAGTCGAGACCAAGAGCAAGACAAGACCAAGACAGAGCAAGACAAGACCAAGACCAAGACAGACCAAGACAGACCAAGTCGAGACCAAGACCAAGACAAGACCAAGACAGACCAAGTCGAGACCAAGACAAGACCAAGACCAAGACAGACCAAGTCGAGACCAAGACAAGACCAAGACCAAGACAGACCAAGACAAGACAGACCAAGTCGAGACCAAGACCAGAGGGTATCAAGACCAAGACCAAGACAGACCAAGTCGAGACCAAGACAAGACCAAGACAGACCAAGACCAAGACAGACCAAGTCGAGACCAAGACCAAGTTGAGACCAAGACCAAGAGCAAGACAGACCAAGACCAAGACAGACCAAGTCGAGACCGAGACCAAGACAAGACCAAGACAGACCAAGACCAAGACAGACCAAGTCGAGACCAAGACCAAGACAGACCAAGACCAAGACAGACCAAGTCGAGACCAAGACCAAGACCAAGACACTACCAAGACCAGAGGGTATCGAGACCAAGACCAAGTCGAGACCAAGTCGAGACCGGAGGGGAAAAAAAACAGACTAGTGTTGAAGCTAAGCAATAACTTGTAAGATTTTGTTTTGCATTGCTTGCCTATCTCTGCCGATTTCGAAGTCTCCAAATGAATCCATTCTGCAACTTTTAAATACGTAATTATATTTTTAAAAACTAAATTATAGGCTTAAGTGCAGGATCCAAAAGTTGGTCGTTTTGTCGCTATGGTTACACACACACACACACACACACTGTTAGTGGTGCGGTCAAAGTTATCTGTCAATTGTGCAGTTACCCAAAATCTCCTGAATGAAGTTAAAACCCATCATGTCACTGGTATGTGTTTTACTAAATATTAATACATTAAAAACTGTACATGATATGTGTTTTTTAAATCAAGTGATCAAAGAGCTCGTTGCCGCTGCGATCAGTGTCGCGGATACAGTGTTTTCTCGTGTGGCTCGCGCACACCGCACTGTCTTCACTTGGACGCGCGCTTCAATCGGTTGCGGATATCGTCGTGGATATTGTAGTATTGTATTGCTCAGGGCCGGCGATTGCTATAGGCGAACTAGGCGGTTGCCTAGGGCGACAAATGTGTTGGGGGAGTGGGCGCCCTCTAGTGTCGCCCTTGGCCGACTTCCCATACACAGAATTAGAATGACAAGCGAAACAAAAACATGTTTATTAAACATGATCATCCTTAGGCGCCTCTCAGCCATACGTTTGATTTCTTGTCAACCTGATTATTAGATTGAATGGATGATTATTGTCGATCATTTCCTAAAGGGGGGCGGGGTTAGTTGCGTTACGTTACGTTCTATGGTTACGTTCTGCAAGTGCTCGGCTGCTGCGCGCGCTGATCGAAAATGAAGTGGTCTAAACCCTCTGGTGCAGAGGGACGAAAACGGAGAAAGCAACAAGATAAAAAGAAAGCCCAGTATAGAGGTAAGTCTTCTCATCTCAGCCATTAAGCTGTCAAATGTTCTGGCCATCGGGACTACCGGGAGATTCCCGCGGGGCCGACGTGCTTTTTGGGCTGATACATCTAATACTTTTATTTTTCTATTTTTGTGTTAACGGCCCATAAAACTCGTACATCGGTGGCCCATTCGTTTTGTTTTGTTTTGCTTAATTGGCGGCGCTGGGTTACTTCGAAATATATAACTTACTTTCAAGTATAGAAATTTGTACAATACTCATGAAAGTTTCCTTTATTTTTAAGTGCATTTGTTTTACAATATAGCCTAACGTTATGGCTATTACTGTCATGGGATTAATATTATATCTATTATTATGTAGTAGTGTAATGTAGACAGACACTGTAATTAAAAGAGTTTTAAATTTTTCTTTGTTCAATTTGCACACTGAATATGGGTTGGAGCTTTTAGTTTTGAACTCTCAAAGTGCACCAGATTGATGAATTTAACATTAAAATGCACAAAATTTTCTTACGGGGAAATACCCCTGAAACCCCCTTAACCTTGTAGCAGCCCAATAGATTAGTAATAATAGTAGGCCTAGTGGTGATAGTAGTTGTAATTTATCTACTAAAAGTTATTAATGGTCAGATAAAATATAGTTGTACAATTCAACTATGATATAAATATCCTTGAACGTTCTTTGTAGCATTTGTATGAACAATTTATTGTTTAATTTTTGAGTTACTATAAGAGCATGTTTAGTTGAATAAATACTTATAATTTTTGAAGGGGGGGGGGGGGTGCAAAAACTCAATATCGCCTAGGGCAACCAAAGGGTTAGAGCCGGCCCTGGTATTGCTAAATCCCCCGACCACTATGTCGGTCTGAGACAGCGAGACCTAGACTAGACCGAGAGGTCAGAGACCAAGACAAGACCAAAGACCGTCAAGGCCGTGACAAGACCGGTCTCGAGACATACATTACCAGTTTCTGGCCAGGAATCTTTGAGTGCCATATTCAGGGTCACATTAGGGTCATGTGAGAGGCCTATGTCCCAAAGAAAATATAATTTATTTTACTCTTTTGTAATGGCCAAATTAATATTCATCTTCTTTTGTCATTGACGCCTTAGTAGGTTGACAGATTAGTCTTTTATTTATTCTTATTTATGTTACAATTTTTAGAGCCTAATTGAATGGCCAATTGAATGTTTGTTTTCTTTTTGCATTGAAGCCTTCATTTACAGGTGTGTGGAGTTGGCCCAAGAAACATTAAACTACTAAAAGGCCAGCAATTAAAGACAATGTGCTGCTATATTTACAAAATAAATTATTAATTTTTTATACTGCAACTGCACTTCAATGGCCAATTGATGGTCCTTTTCTTTAGACCCTGAACCCTCAGAATGTTATATGACGTTTCAATTAGCATATTTAGGGCCATGTTCAGGCCATATTCAGCGTTAAACTTCTATTTTTGGTAACCTACTTGAATGGCCAGTTGAATGTTAATTGTACAAAAGGCAAGCAGTTAAAGAGTGTTTCTTCTTTATTCATTGAAGCCTCTATGTTTACAGGCTTGTGGTGATGTGCAATGTTCTATAGGTGCCTTTGTTTTGTTTTGTCGTGTGCAATAAACATTACACTTCATGAGAATTTTTTTTGCATAGAATCGTGATATCAATTCTAAGCTAAAAAATCGTGATTCATATTTTTCACAGATTCGTGCAGGCCTACTGCACTCCGGAAAAAAAAAGTGACTTTTGAAAGGTATGTTTTTCGTTCTCGTCTACAAATACAGGGAGAGACTTTTGAGAATTTCTTAATTGATTTAAAGATGAAAGCAAGGAGATGCAATTTCGGACTGTTGCAAAATTCGATGATCCGGTTTTTGTGCTCGTCATCACTGATAAAAAGTGAGCGAGAGGCTCTTGAGAGAGAGCTTGAATGAAGCAGTGAGGATATGTCATGCCATTGAGATAGCTCTCCAGCATGCTAAAACCTGTGGTGACAACACAAAGATGAGCGGGAGTGACAATACAGCTGCAAACAGAAACCGCAAAAAGAGAAAGAACAGTTTACCTATTTGAGATGTGGCAAAAGACGCCTGACAAAGCAGTGCCCAGTCTTTGGTAAAGTGTGCCAGATGTAAAGGGCAGAATCATTTTGCCAGGCAATGCTTGGAGTTATGTAATCAGTAATCAAAAAATGAACCTTTAACAACACTAAACCAGAACAAATACCTAAAACTCCTGAAACAGAGACAAAAAGCAAATTATGACAAGGCGTCAAAATGCCTATAGAACCACTCTCCAAAAATGCCACGTAAGACTTGAGGACTGCAGTGCCTGGACTGAAGAGCCACAGTCCTGGAGGAGTGAACCCTAGATCAGGACAGAGGATGGTCTAATCCTGAGGAGGAGAAGCTGTTCAAAGAGACAGCACTAGTGGATACACACACACAGATGAGAGTCACCAGCGTCTGAAACACACACAGTGCTGGATGGCAATGAGCCAGCTGAAGAAATGCATTCAGATGTGCTTTCACATGTAGATGAAGATCTAAACACGCACAGTAATGTCTCCTTATAGACTTAACCTGTGAATTAGTGCTCAAACATAACAACAAGCATTTAAGTTTTCATTTAAAAGAAAATGTAATCTAATTCGTGAGATTGTAATTTGAGGTATTACGTCTTCAAATTGTATAATTTGTAGTGCTTGCTAGTGGTTTGCTAATCAGTTTAAATAAGTAGTTGTAATAACTTGTTTACGTCCTGAACTAGCCACTAGGTGTCCGCATAACATCACCTGTAGAGTGTGGGGATTGGAAGCCAGTGTAATAGATGTTCGGTTGCTGTTCCTGTTATGAACCTGAAAGGACAATAAAAACAAGTTTGTTACAAAACTGTTTCTTCACTGGATTACAGGTTTATCGGAAATGTCAGGTTGTAGGCTACTTGTTCTCACAGTAGCTGAGACTCTGTGACAACTAGCCCCGCGCCCTGTAGCATCAGTGGGAGGAGCGCGCGACTGATGCTGATGCTGAGCGTCTGATTGGCTGAGAGGAAGCGCCCAGGACAGTCCTGACGCGACGCTCGCTCGCTCCTCACGCGGGTCAGACGCTCGCGGGGGTGATGTCATGTGTTTGACTGTCTGAAGACGCCGGACGGTCGGGCTCTCAGCATCTCTCAGGTAAACGCGCTCTTTCTCTGACATTCTCCGTGTTTATGATGATGATGATGATGATGATGATGATGATGATGAGAGTCAAGCACGTGCGGTTCTGATCGATGAGTTCGTGGTTATTCGCCGTGTCATCGGCACCTGACGCGGGGTTTACTTCACCTCGTCTCACGCGTCGATTTAAATTATAAACTGGTGTATTTGTGTGAAGCGAGGTGAAGCAGAACTTTCTCGTGGGTGTTTCAGCAGCTCGAGCTCCAGTTTGCTCTCGGTGACCGAGCCGTCATCATCGATCCGGACCCGAACCAGAACCAGGACAGAACCGGATCCTGTGAGCGCGCGCCCGTCATCATCTCTCGAACTCTTCGATAATCAAGTATTTCATATAAATTTAGTATTTCAGTGAAAAGAGATAGAACATGTTGATCATCGAGCTTAACAAATCAAACTAAATATTGGTTTTAAGAGCAGTTTTATTTCACATTTAATTATTTTTTTTAATGTGTGCAAGCTGTTACCAAATTAAGTGGACCAAATTTATACTACTGTAATATTTTAAACACCAGAATGGAAACTGGATTGCATAACAAAGTCAAAATTAAATAAAAATTGACAAATAAGATTTCTTTACTTAATATGAAATATGTTGAATATGAAAATATTTGTTTGGTCATTTTTTGAGTAATGGTGTTGAATGCTGGAGCTTTACGAATACTCAATATTTAAATGAGATTATGTACCTTTCTGCTTGACCAATGAGGTTAAAATCCCACTTGGCTGACTTTATATTTCTGATGCATACCTCCAAATATGCTTCTTTTACCACTCACTTTTATGATGGACAGATGCACTTTTATGATGGATAGATGCACTTTTATGATGGACATATGCACTTTTATGATGGACAGATGCACTTTTATGATGGACAGATGCACTTTTATGATGGACAGATGCACTTTTATGATGGATATATGCACTTTTATGATGGACAGATGCACATTTATGATGGACAGATGCACTTTTATAATGGACAGATGCACTTTTATGATGGATAGATGCACTTTTATGACGGACAGATGCACTCTTACGATGGATAGATGCACTTTTATGATGGATATATGCACTTTTATGATGAACAGATGCACTTTTATGATGGACAGATGCACTTTTATGATGGACAGATGCACTTTTATAATGGACAGATGCACTTTTATGATGGATAGATGCACTTTTATGACGGACAGATGCACTCTTACGATGGATAGATGCACTTTTATGATGGATATATGCACTTTATGATGGACAGATGCACATTTATGATGGACAGATGCACTTTTATGATGGATAGATGCACTTTTATGATGGACAGATACACTTATGATGGACAGATGCACTTTTATGATGGACAGATGCACTTTTATGATAGACAGATGCACTTTTATAATGGACAGATGCACTTTTATAATGGACAGATGCACTTTTATGATGGACAGATGCACTTTTATGATGGACAGGTGGGTGGTTGACGTGAACTCAAATCCAAAGTGGAAAAAAATATATTTCTAAAATGTATGTCAAATGACATATAATTATATTGCTTGATATGTGAACAACTGAAAACTGAATGTGTCCCGTTCTAATTCTTTATTTATTTAGCATTTTATTAACTTTTTATGTGTGATAGTCCCACATATTGTCCACCGGTGTGACAACATTTTTAATGTTAATATTTAATTTAGAGATTGTGTGACAGATAAGACAAATATGCACAATCCTTATCAATTTGTCCTAACTATATTCCCACATCAAAAGTAACCAATAAAAATTCACAATCATGTTATTATCCTACTATAAGATGTACACATAGGGACTTTACCCAAACGTCTGGATTATATTCATTATAATTAGTATAAAACCTAATGAAGCTTCATTTCATCCTTATATGTGCATAGTGATGATATCATTATTATACTATTCAACACTTTTTATAGTAATTTGTGCATTAAAATGCCTTTTACACGTATAATTCAGTTTGTCACACCACAGGACATTCCGTCACACCATTGGACAACAAGAATTGTTTCTTTTTTTAAAAAATGTATATACATAAAAAGGCAGGAAAAATGGTCTGTGCTACCTTTATAGTCTTTATTCTAAAATATTAAAACCACTTTACAGTCTAAAAAACATTAAATTATAAGATTAAATGGCTCTGAAGGAAAGTAATGTCGGATACGTTTTGAAGTAACACCACAGATGTAATATTGCATAAAAGGTTTAACAATTAAAAGTTTATTGAGCAAAAAAATGAAGTTCATCATGAGTAGGATTACAAGAAGGAATTGCTCTGATAAAATAACATTTAGAAAAAAAAACTGCATTAACAAATATAATTAAAACAACCTACAACCTGTTTCTCAGTTTCTCAAAAATTGTCTGCACAATGGATTGTGTTGCAATCAAAATGTTTGAATCTGTTTCAATAAAGAATACAAAAATTTGAAAATCTTCAGTGAATAAAACATGTATCCACAGACCTATTTAACAAAACATTCAACAACAAAAAATTCAGAACATCTTCAGTGAATAAATAATGTATCCACAAACTTATTTAATACAAAAAATATAGTAAAAAAAAAAAAATCTGTTTATCTTCAGTGAATACATCTCTCTCTGCTTTCTTGCCCTGTATTCTGCCTTATACACTCACCTAAAGGATTATTAGGAACACCCCCTTTCGCCTTCAGAACTGCCTTAATTCTATGTGGCATTGATTCAACAAGGTGCTAAAAGCATTCTTTAGAAATGTTGGCCCATATTGATAGGATAGCATCTTGCAGTTGATGGAGATTTGTGGGATGCACATCCAGGGCACGAAGCTCCCGTTCCACCACATCCCAAAGACGCTCTATTGGGTTGAGATCTGGTGACTGTGGGGGCCATTTTAGTACAGTGAACTCATTGTCATGTTCAAGAAACCAATTTGACATGATTCGAGCTTTGTGACATGGTGCATTATCCTGATGGAAGTAGCCATCAGAGGATGGGTATATGGTGGCAATAAAGGGATGGACATGGTTAAAAACAATTCTCAGGTAGGCCGTGGCATTTAAACGATGCCCAATTGGCACTAAGGGCCTAAAGTGTGCCAAGAAAACATCCCCCACACCATTACACCACCACCACCAGCCTGCACAGTGGTAACAAGGCATGATGGATCCATGTTCTCATTCTGTTTATGCCAAATTCTGACTCAACAGAAATCGAGACTCATCAGACCAGGCAACATTTTTCCAGTCTTCAACTGGCCAATTTTCATGAGCTCTTGCAAATTGTAGCCTCTTTTTCCTATTTGTAGTGGAGATGAGTGGTACCCGGTGGGGTCTTCTGCTGTTGTAGCCCATCCGCCTCAAGGTTGTGCGTGTTGTGGCTTCACAAATGCTTTGCTGCATACCTGGGTTGTAACGAGTGGTTATTTCAGTCAAAGTTGCTCTTCTATCAGCTTGAATCAGTCGGCCCATTCTCCTCTGACCTCTAGCATCAACAAGGCATTTTCGCCCACAGGACTGCCGCATACTGGATGTTTTTCCCTTTTCACACCATTCTTTGTAAACCCTAGAAATGGCTGTGCGTGAAAATCCCAGTTTGTTTTCCCAGATTGTGAAATACTCAGACCGGCCCGCCTGGCACCAACAACCATGCCACACTCAAAATTGCTTAAATCACCTTTCTTTCCCATTCTGACATTCAGTTTGGAGTTCAGGAGATTGTCTTGACCAGGACCACACCCCTAAATGCATTGAAGCAACTGCCATGTGATTGGTTGATTAGATGGGTTGATTCCTAATAATCCTTTAGGTGAGTGTATATTCTCCAGTTCTTCCTTGCTAGTCTCTTTCCCCTTTCTGGAAGATCTCCTAATCTCAGTCTTGTTTTCCACTGAATGTTTTTTAAATAGGTCTGCTGTTTCTTTTGAAGGAACTCTGCTTTTCGAACTGGGTCTGCATCTCTGCGCTGTCTATAAAGACGCTGCTTTTCAGCAGCAGTTAATCTGGCCATACCTGACAAGAGAGATACAATTATATGATTGATTACTGATGTCCTATGTGTTTTATTAAAGATACAACATTACTGTTATATTGTCTGTGGAGTTACTATAGAGTCTGTGGTGTTACCAGGAAAGACAGTAACACCACAGACAAATTAGCCTAAATCCAGACTTTTCTAAAATGGAGGCTGCCATCAAGATGATTTTATGTTGTAAAGTAGAGGGACACCACTTGCCATCACAAATGAAGAATAACCCACCCCGTGATAGAGCCTACATCCACTGGTGTGACAGCCATTTCCACCAGTGTGACGCTGATTTCATGTCACACTATAGGACAGTGCTGTCACACCAGTGGACGTATTCAAGATGAAGGCCAGTTTGCGGCCTAGCTATATGAGAGACAGTCTTCAATCCTGACTAACAGCGTTAAGGTGTACATTATTTTCAATAGTCAATCTATATAAATTGATGAAAATTTTCAGATCAATACTTAAATTACGTCACACCAAAGGACTGCATAATGGATCCCATTTCCAGCAGTGCACAGAAATAGCAATATTATCAAAATATTTGAGACAGAACTCACCTTGTGTGCAGTCCATGTGCTCCAGTGAGGTCTACTGTACTTCCTGGATGAAGAATGGCCCCTCTCAGTAATAGGGTGCCCAAATTAATGCCGGTTTTATATCTACAGAATGGCGTCACACCAGGTGGACACCAGTTTTGCGGACAAAATGTAATGTGTCATAATTATTCTAAATGGGGACCTTAAGACTTATAACCTTAAGTTCCATTAAGTTAACACTACTATAATATCTATTCAAGTATTTTAATGTATATTAGACTTATTTTTCATTTAATTATAGTAGTTTTAAGATAAGGAACGCTACCCCGGACAGTCACGCCAGTGGACAAATGTCATGTTTAAAACAAAATATTTACATATTTGAATTATAATGCTCATTAATTACAGATGTATTAGTTCTGGAAGATTAAACTGTATATAAAAACAGATATTTTAATGAAATATTATACATTTTTATTTATATTTGTCACTATGAACACAAAAATTGAGCGTCACGTCAACCACCCATATGCACTTTTATGATGGACAGATGCATTTTTATGATGGATAGATGCACATTTATGATGGACAGATGCACTTTTATGATGGATAGATGCACTTTTATGATGGACAGATACACTTATGATGGACAGATGCACTTTTATGATGGACAGATGCACTTTTATGATAGACAGATGCACTTTTATAATGGATAGATGCACTTTTATGATGGATAGATGCACTTTTATGATGGATAGATGCACTTTTATGATGATAGATGCACTTTTATGATGGACAGATGCACTTTTATGATGGACAGATACACTTTTATGATGGATAGATGCACTTTTATGATGGACAGATACACTTATGATGGACAGATGCACTTTTATGATGGACAAATGCACTTTTATGATGGACAGATGCACTTATGATGGACAGATGCACTTTTATGATGGATAGATGCACTTTTATGATGGACAGATGCACATTTATGATGGACAGATGCACTTTTATGATGGATAGATGCACTTTTATGATGGACAGATACACTTATGATGGACAGATGCACTTTTATGATGGACAGATGCACTTTTATGATAG
>JAZAVI010000733.1:0-87235 GCA_036326025.1 Chrosomus eos
GTCTGTCTGCCCCAAAGGCTTGCAGTCAGTCAGTGTTCAGGTTCGCACACTGTGACTCGTTGTCGGTCTTCCCCTGCCGGTTCTCCGCTTCAGGGTGCCGTCAAGGACTCGCACAAAACACCGGACACCAGCCCGGAAGGGCTGGTTCCCTTGGCGAATTTTGCAGAGGCATGGCAGAACCTCGCGAATATTTCTCCATGGGTCCTGCGCACTGTAGAAATCGGGTACAGACTGCAGTTCCAGGTCTGCCCACCAAGGTAAGTATCAACGGGGTGGTCTGGACTTCAGTTCACCCAGAGCAGAGTCTGGTGTTGGAACAGGAAGTTCACTCGCTGCTGGAAAAAGGGGCCATAGAGCATGTTCCCCCACCAGTCAGGGAGTCCGGGTTCTACAGCCGGTACTTCATAGTTCCCAAGAAGGATGGAGGGCTGCGTCCATTTTTAGATCTTTGGCATCTGAACCGGTCTCTGAGGAGGTTCAGGTTCATGATGCTCACTATTTATATTATCGTGAGTCAAAACCAATCCGAGGATTGGTTTGTCATGATAGATCTAAAAGATGCCTATTTTCACGTCTCCATCCTTCCATCTCACAGGAGGTTCCTGAGGTTTGCTTTCGGGGGCGAAGCTTACCAATATCGGGTTCTTCCATTCGGCCTAGCAGTCTCCCCTCGTACTTTTACCAAGTGTATGGATGTAGCTCTAGCATCCCTGAGGCTCGAGGGCATCAGGGTGCTCAATTACATCGACGACTGGCTAATATTGGCCCAGTCGAGAGAGCTGGCGATTCGGCATCGAGATGTCGTCCTCGCCCACATCCAGAGCCTGGGGTTGAGACTCAACACGAAGAAGAGCGTGTTGACACCAGCCCAGAGAACCACGTTCCTGGGAGTGGTGTGGGACTCAGTCACGATGCAGGCACCTTTTTCTCCTGCTCGGATCGAGTCCATCCTGACCACAGTGTCCGGGATAAAGCTAGGCCAAGCCATCACTGTCAAACACTTTCAGAGAGTGTTGGGTCTCATGGCAGCAGCGTCCAGCCTGATACCTTCTGGCCTGCTACACATGAGAGCTCTACAGTGGTGGTTAAGAGCCAAGGGGTTTTCCCCGAGGGGAAATCCATTCCGCTTGATAAGGGTTACGCGCAGATGCCTTCGTTCCCTATCAATTTGGAAGAAGCCTTGGTTCTTGTCCCAGGGTCCCAGGCTGGGAGCGTCATGTCGCCGGATATCTATTTCGACAGACGCCTCCCTCACGGGCTGGGGCGCGGTCATGGACGGCCACTTTACGAGAGGTCTCTGGCAGAACCATCATTCCTCTTGGCACATAAATTGCCTAGAAATGTTGGTGGTGTTCCGAGCTCTGAGGAGCTTTCTGCCAGACTTAAATGGTCGCCGTGTCCTAGTAAGATCCGACAACATGTCGGTGGTAACTTACTTAAACCGCCAGGGGGGTCTGAGGTCGCGCCCTCTGGCCCCTGAGGGGGCACAGTACCTAGAGGCCGGCCTGTCAGCAGAAGTGGTTGAAACCATACTCACTTCCAGAGCTCCCTCCACGAGGAAGTTATACGGCCTTAAGTGGAATGTTTTTTCCACTTGGTGCAGAGAGCGTGATCTGGACCCAGTTCACTGCCCAGTGGCTTCAGTGCTGGAGTTTCTCTAAGACCGCTTTTCTGCCGGGCTTACCCCGTCCACACTCAAGGTTTATGTGGCTGCCATTGCGGCATTCCACGCTCCTCTGAGTGATGGCCCTCTGGGGAGGCATCACCTGGTCATACGTTTCCTCCGTGGAGCCTGGAGGATGAGACCTGCGATTCGCACCAGGGTTCCCTCCTGGGACCTGGCGGTGGTTCTCGAAGGGCTGGCCGAGGCCCCCTTCGAACCATTGGAGTCGGCTGAGGCCAAGAACCTTTCGTTTAAGGTGGTCTTCTTGTTGGCCATTACTTCTCTGAGGAGGGTAGGAGATCTTCAGGCGCTCTCTATTTCTAATGGGTGCCTGGAGTTTGCTCCCGGCAACATTAAGGCCATCTTGCATCCCAGGCCCGGCTATTTGCCCAAGGTGCCATCTAATGTGGCACGGCCTGTGGTTCTGCAGGCCTTTCATCCTCCACCTCATGTGACGGCGGATGAGGAGAGACTTCACCTGCTCTGCCCTGTCAGAGCACTGCAATGTTATATCCAGAGGTCCTCCTCATGGCGGAAGTCAGACCAGTTGCTGGTGTGTTTTGGGTCGCCCAAGAAGGGGCTTCCCGCCTCTAAGCATACCATCAGCAACTGGATCGTTCATACCATTTCCCTGGCCTATCAGGTGCGCAATTTGCCTTCACCTATGGCCGTGAGGGCTCACTCCACCAGAGGCATGGCGTCCTCTAGAGCCCTCCTTTCAGGGGTTTCTATCCATGACATATGTGAGGCGGCTGGCTGGGCCACTCCGCACACATTCATGAGGTTTTACAGTCTGGACCTTCCCTCTACACCCGGTGCACGAGTGCTTTCGTCCTAAGTTGTGCCTGAAGACAGCTTCACACTAGGATGAGCGGGGTTCGTTGTGGTATAGTGGGTATCTCGTTCCCCTAGTGTCGTCATCGATGCAGTGTCGAGTTCCTCGATAGGGAACGTCTTGGGTTACGTATGTAACCCTTGTTCCCTGAGAAGGGAACGAGACACTGCATCGGTTCGCCACACCTCACCCCGCCTAGAGCACTTGCTTCATAGCAAAAGCTGACATCTCATGTGTGCCGGCGTGCTTTGTACACATCCGCATATGCCGTCACACGCTACGTCATCACGCAACGCCAATAGCATTGGATTCGGTTTCATTTCATAAATTCAGACACGCTACGCTGAAGGGTGTTCCCCTAGTGTCGTCATCGATGCAGTGTCTCGTTCCCTTCTCAGGGAACAAGGGTTACATACGTAACCCGAGACGTTTTCTTTAATTTGCAATAAAAAAATCAAAAAAATCTTGAGTAGGCTCAAGCCTTTAGTGGTCCATCAGGGTCACATGACCTTTAAAACAGATAAGCAGGTCATGGAACAAAAAAGCACACGAAAAATACAGATCCTAAATGTTAAAGTCAAATTTTAGACATGCATAATTGATTATAAAAATGAAAATAATAAATGCATAAACCAAGAGAAAAGTAAGTAAAGTAATGCCACACGCAAAGGGAGGGATTTATTTGACTGAAGTGTAAAGGGTCCGTGTACTCGTTTAGTGGAACTACATTTCATCTTTTTCTCATCAAACAACCAGACTAACCATAGATATCATATAGAGACTAGATGCCCTACACTGTAAAAAGTGAACAGTTGGATCAACCTAAAAAAATTACTTCAATTGGTAACACCTAAAAAATTTTTAACGTGATAATTTAAGTTGAGAAAACTTAATTTTTTTAGGTGTTACCAATTGAAGTATTTTTTTTAGGTTGATCCAACTGTTCACTTTTTACAATGTATTTGCCGCTGGAAACCGAGAAATCCGGCCGCCATCTTGAACGGTCGTATTCCTAGTTTCGTTGCGTGGCAGCAGATAAGATGCCAGAGCATTGTGGAGCTTTTCCTGTTCTAATCGCCGGACCATCGAAAATAGGGCTTTTCACAAGTAAGTCTTAACATTACCGTACTATTGGTTGTATTTTGTGAATAGAATATTACCAGATAATCGACAAGGAGCACGGATATTTGCTATTATTGTTCTGAAATCGTTGTGAAATGCTGTTTACTGCATCAGCCGTATTGCCTTACTGTTCACCCGGCATGGAGCGGTGGGGTAACTGTTAAAGTAATAATTACAAGAGCTTCTAGGTTATCAGATAAGCATTCAACTGCCCTGTTGTATACACTGTAAAAAATAAAATCGTAAAAAAAAAACGGTCAATGACTGGCAGCTACGGCTGCCAAACAAAAACCGTAAAAATAAAGTAAAATATCCTAATTTAAATTGAGTGAAAAAAACTTTTCCAAACTTTGTCCTTAAATGTTTTACAGAAAAACACTGTTATTTTACAGTTATTTCCTGAATTATTATGATCAAACACCTTCACTGTGAAAAAAAAGTCAAATGACTGTCAGAAATGGCTGTCATACAAAAACCATAAAATGAATGTAAAATATCCTAATTTAAATAATAAATACTATTGCTATAATACTGATGCCACAATATTTCAACAAATTATGTGAAAAAATATTATATCAATAATTGCCTTTGTACAACCCTAAAGTCCATCTATATATAATGTATTCACGTCTAAAGCCCTATTCGCACGGGATTAGTATTACCTGGTGACCTCTAGTAATTTGTAATTCAATTCAATTCAATTCAAGTTTATTTGTATAGCACTTTTCACAATACACATTGTCTCAAAGCAGCTTTACAGAAAGTGCATTTCAGAAATGGACAAAGAAAAATACAGTTAGTTAATCATGTATAAATTTAGGCATAACATATCGCCGGTGTTTAGTCGTCTCTTCAGAGGCGTCGAGTCGTCTCTCCACAGGCGTTTAGTCGTCTCATCACAGGTGTTGGGGCATCTGAAGTCTCCGTGAGAGGCTGGATACAAACTTGGAGCTGACGAACGCTATTTACCTCGGGACTAGCGTCCCGAGATAACAGCAGAAAGACAGATGGGAAATAATTAGCATAGCTGATGTTCATAATATTAATGCATTCGAACTGATTCAGAAGTAGTATAAAAGGTAAGCATTAAGTGAATGCTTGGTTAAAAAGATGCGTCTTTAATCTAGTTTTAAACTGGGACAGCGAGTCTGAGTCTCGAACAATATCAGGAAGGCTATTCCAGAGTTTAGGAGATAAATGTGAGAACGCCCTCCCTCCTTTAGTAGACTTAGATATCCTAGGAATGACCAGAAGCCTCGAATTTTGTGATCTTAAAGAGCGCGATGGATTGTAGGGCGATAGAAGGTCTGTTAAATACACAGGAGCTAAACCATTTAGAGCTTTATAAGTCAGTAGTAATACTTTGTAATTGATACGGAACTTAATAGGTAACCAGTTTAGAGATGATAAAATTGGTGTTATATGATCATATTTTCTTGATCTAGTAAGAACTCTAGCGGCTGCATTTTGGACTAACTGTAGCTTGTTTATTGAGGATGCAGGACAACCAGCTAATAAAGCATTACAGTAATCTAGTCTCGAGGTCATGAATGCATGAACTAACTTTTCTGCATCTGAAACAGATAGCATGTTACATAGCTTAGCAATGTTTCTAAGGTGGAAAAAGGCTGTTCTTGTAACATATGAAATATGATTTTCGAAAGTCAAGTTGCGGTCTAGCATAACACCCAGGTCTTTTACTGTAGTGGATAGAGTAACAGGACATCCTTCTAAATTAAAGTTGTATTGTAAGGGATTTTGTGGGTAGTTTTTTGGACCAATAAGTAATACCTCCGTTTTATCTGAATTTAATAGCAGGAAATTACACGTCATCCAGCATTTTATATCTTTTAGACACTCTGTCAAGTTAGATAAGTTAGTGTTTTCATCTGGTCGTGATGAGATATATAATTGAGTGTCATCAGCATAACAGTGAAAATTAATTCCATGTTTTGTAGTCGATCTAAGAGTATTTTATGATCTATAGTGTCGAACGCAGCACTAAGATCAAGTAGAACTAGTATTGAGATACAGCCTTGGTCAGAGGCTAAGAGTAAATCATTTGTAATTTTAACTAGCGCAGTTTCTGTGCTATGATGCGGTCTGAATCCCGACTGAAATTTTTCATAGATATCATTTTCTTGCAAGAAAGAGCACAATTGAGCGGACACAATTTTTTCTAGTATTTTAGACATAAATGGAAGATTTGAGATGGGTCTGTAATTTGCTAGGTTATTTGGATCTAATTGTGGTTTCTTAATGAGAGGTTTTATTACTGCCAGCTTGAATATTTTTGGAACGTGACCTAAAAATAAAGACGAGTTAATAATATTGAGAAGAGGCTCTTCCACTACAGGTAACACTTCTTTAAGTAGTTTAGTGGGTATTGGATCTAATAAACATGTTGTTGGTTTAGATGCAATGATAAGTTTATTTCTTCCTGTCCTATAGTTGTAAAGCGGTGTAGTTGTTCTAGAGGGGCCATAATTGAGGCTGAGTCATAAGACACCATAGAGGATTGTACATTTACAATAGTGTTTCGGATGCCTTCTATTTTCTCATTGAAGTAATTCATAAAATCATTACTACTATATGACGGATACTACTATATACTATATTGTAACGGAATATTTTGCTCTGGAGATGTCTGATTATTTGTTAGTCTAGCCATGGTGTTAAATAAAAACCTTGGATTATTTTCAATTAGTTTGCGGATATGCTCAGCCCTGGCTGATTTTAGAGCCCTTTTATAACGTGACATACTGTCTTTCCACGCGATTCTGAAGACCTCTAAATTAGTTCGTTTCCATTTACGCTCTAAGTTACGAGTTTCTCTCTTGATAGCATGCGTAGCACTGTTGTACCATGGTGTTTTAGTTTTCTCTCTAACCTTTAATAATTAGTAATAATTGCGGAGTTTGTCTGAGATCTTAATCCCGTGCGAATCGACCATGTCTGTAATTTGTAAAGTAAAAATTCACCCGCAAATTACCTACTATATTTCGCAGAACACCGAGGTCCTGTGATAATACCTCAGCCAGAAGTCCATTTCTGATCTATTGAACATATCTCTCGCCTAAGGGTACTACATATATATATTTTTTTACTTTAAAACTCATTCTGATGTTACCTCAGCCATACAGTAGTCCATTTCTGATCTATTGAACATATCTCTGGCCTAAGGGTCCTACATTTTTGATCTTTTGAACATTTCTCTCGCCAAAGGGTCCTACATTTTTGATCTATCGAACATTTCTCTCGTCAAAGGGTCCTAAACTTTTTTTCTTTTTCTTTTTTTTTTAAAACTCATTCTGATGTTACCTCAGCCATACAGTAGTCCATTTCTGATCTATTGAACATATCTCTTGCCGAAGGGTCCTACATTTTTGATCTATTGAACATTTCTCTCGCCAAAGGGTCCTACATTTTTGATCTATTGAACATTTCTCTCGCCAAATGGTCCTAAATTTTTGATCTATTGAACATTTCTCTCGCCAAATGGTCCTAAATTTTTATTATTTTTTTTTTACTTTAAAACTCATTCTGATGTTACCTCAGCCATACAGTAGTCCATTTCTGATCTATTGAACATATCTCTCGCCAAAGGGTCCTAAATTTTTGATCTATTGAACATTTCTCTCGCCAAAGGGTCCTACATTTTTTTTTTAACTTTAAAACTGATTCTGATGTTACCTCAGCCATAAAGTAGTCCATTTCTGATCTATTGAACATATCTCTCACCAACGGGTCCTACATTTTTGATCTATTGAACATTTCTCTCACCAAATGGTCCTAAACTTTTTTTTTTTTTTTACTTTAAAACTCATTCTGATGTTACCTCAGCCATAAAGTAGTCCATTTCTGATCTATTGAACATATCTCTCACCAAAGGGTCCTAAATTTTTTTTTTTTTTTTTTTTGGACTTTAAGACTCATTTTTATGTTACCTCAGCCAGTAGTCCATTTCTGATCTATTGAACATATCTCTCGCCAAATGGTCCTAAATTTTTGATCTATTGAACATTTCTCTCGCCAAATGGTCCAATATATATATTATTTTTTTAAACTTTAAAACTCATTCTGATGTTACCTCAGCCATACAGTAGTCCATTTCTGATCTATTGAACATATCTCTCGCCTAAGGGTACTACATTTTTGATCTATTGAACATTTCTCTCAACAAAGGGTCCTACATTTTTGATCTATTGAACATTTCTTTTGCCTAAGGGTACTACATTTTTGATTTATTGAACATTTCTCTCAACAAAGGGTCCAGCCTTATTTTTTTTTTTTTTTTTTTACTTTAAAACTCATTTTGATGTTACCTCAGCCATACAGTAGTCCATTTTTGATCTATTGACCATATCTCTCACCTAAGGGTCCTACGTTTTTGATCTATTGAACATTTCTCTCACCAAAGGGTCCTACATTTTTGATCTATTGAACATTTCTTTTGCCTAAGGGTACTACATTTTTGATTTATTGAACATTTCTCTCAACAAAGGGTCCAGCATTTTTTTTATTTTTTTTTTACTTTAAAACTCATTTTGATGTTACCTCAGCCATACAGTAGTCCATTTCTGATCTATTCAACATATCTCTCACCTAAGGGTACTACATATATATTTTTTTTACTTTTTAATTAGTTAAGATTAGTAAAAAAAAAGATTAGTTAAAAAGAAAGAAAGATTAGTTAGAAAGAAAAAATAGTTATAAAAGTAAGATTAGTTAGAAAGAAAGATTAGTTCAAAGAAGAAAGAAAGCATTAGTTAGAAAGAAAGAAGATAAGTTTAAAGAAAGAATAGTTAAAGAAAGAAAGATTAGTTAGAAAAAAAAGATTATTTAAAAGAAAGAAAGATTAGTTAGAAAGAAAGAAAGACTAGTGAAAAAGAAAGGATTACGTTTAAAAGAAAAGAAAAATTAGAAAGAAGATAGATATATTAGTTTAAAAAAAGAAAAGATTAGTAGAAAGAATGATTATTTTAAAAAGAAAGAAAAGAAGAAAGAAAGATAGAAAGAAGAAAGAAAGAAAGAAAGAAAGAAAGAAGAAAGAAAGACATTAGTTAGGAGGAAAGAAAAATAAGTTAGAAAGATAGATGAATAAGTTAGAAAGAAAGAAAGATTAGTTAGAAAGAAAGAATAGTTTAAAAGAAAGAAAGATTAGCTAGAAAGAAAGATTAGTTAAAAAGAAAGAAAGAAAGAAAGAAAGACATTAGTTAGAAAGAAAGAAGGATAAGTTTGAAAGAAAGAATAGTTAAAAAGAAAGAAAGATTAGTTAGAAAAAAAGATTAGTTAAAAATAAAGAAAGAAAGAAAGACATTAGTTAGAAAGAAAGAAAGATAAATTAGAAAGATAGATAGATTATTTAAAAAGAAAGAAAGATTAGTTAAAAGAAAGAAAGAAAGATTAGTTCAAAAGACAGAAAGAAAGAAAGAAATTAGTTAGAAAGAAAGATAAGTTAGATAGATGAGTTAGAAAGAAAGATTAGTTAAAAAAAGAAGAAAGAAAGAAAGAAAGAAAGAGATTCGTTAGAAAGAAAGATAAGTTTGAAAAAAGAAAGATAAGTTAGAAAGATAGATAGAGATAAGATTAGTTAAAAAAAACAAAGATTAGTTAGAAAGAAAGAATAGTTAAAAAGAAAGTAAGATTAGTTTGAAGAAAGAATAGTTAAAAAGAAAGAATTATTAGTTAAAAAGAAAGATTAGTTAAAAAGAAAGAAAGAAAGACATTAGTCTTTGACTAAATCCTGAATTTGACTTCATCCTTAAAGAAGGATGAAAGAAAGAATAGTTAAAAAGAAAAGATTAGTTAAAAAAGAAAGAAAGAAAGAAAGAAAGAAAGAAAGAAAGAAAAGAAAGAAAGAAAAGAAAGAAAGAAAGAAAAGACATTAGTTAGAAGGAAAGAAAAATAAGTTAGAAAGATAGGGGGCAGATCTTCTGTCAGATAACATCTCCAAGATGTTAAATACCATTTGACTAGTAACCAAAAATCCAAATCACAGTCTCTACTGCACCAATTTAATTGATATTAATACTAGTGTAGAACATTGCATAGAAACTGTGTCTATCCCTCGTTTACTAAGATCAAATAATAAATCTACTGCGGGATCTAGAAAGAATCTAATTGTTATTAAAACAAAAACTCTCGCTATTAGTGAACAAAAACAATTTCTAAAGCTAGGTCTTCTAAACATTAGATCACTCACACCTAAGGCGGTTATTGTAAATGAAATGGTCACAGATAATAATTTCGATGTTCTGTGCCTTACTGAAACCTGGCTTAAACCAAATGATTATTTCGGTCTAAATGAGTCTACTCCACCAGGATACTGTTATAAGCATGAGCCCCGTCTGATCGGTCGTGGCGGCGGTGTTGCAACAATCTATAGAGATATTCTCAATGTTACTCAGAAAACTTGTCATAGGTTTAATTCGTTTGAAGTACTTGTGCTAAATGTTACGCTGTTAGATGTAAGAAAAAAATCCCTATTATCTCTAGCATTGGCTACCGTATATCGACCTCCAGGGCCTTACTCCGATTTTCTAAAAGAGTTTGCTGACTTTCTATCAGATCTTTTGGTCAACGTCGATAAAGCATTAATTGTTGGAGATTTTAACATACACGTAGATAATTTAAATGATGCGTTAGGGGCTGCGTTTACAGATCTATTAAACTCCTTCGGGGTCAAGCAAAACGTCACCGGACCAACTCATCGTCTTAATCATACACTCGATTTAATTATATCATATGGAACCGATCCAACCGATATAGATATCATTCCACTAAGTGATGATGTCACTGACCATTACATGGTAACTTGCATACTACGTACTGCTGTATTATGTCATGCTGCGCCACGTTATCGACCAGGTAGAACAATTCTTCCATCCACCATAGATAATTTCTCAAATAGCTTATCTGATCTGTCTCAGCTGCTGCCTGAACCCAAACAAACAGATGAACTAGACGAATTAACTAGCACTATGAGACCATTCTCTCTAGAACATTGGATATGGTTGCACCCATTCGATTAAAAAAGGTCAGAGAAAAAAGTATAGCACCATGGTACAATAATACTACGTATGTTTTAAAGAGAGAAACCCGTAATTTAGAGCGTAAATGGAAAAAAACTAATTTAGAGGTCCTTAGAATCGCGTGGAAAGACAGTATGTCACGTTATAAAAAGGCCCTTAAAACGGCCAGGGCTGAGCACCTCAGAAAATTAATAGAAAACAACCAAAATAATCCAAGGTTTTTATTTAATACCGTGGCTAGACTAACAAAAAAACAGAAGTCGTCTGAACAAAATACCTTGTTACAGTTCAGTAGTAATGATTTCATGAACTTTTTCACCGAGAAAATTGAAAGCATCAGAATCAAAATCGTAAACGTTCAATCTTTGCTCGCGCCTTATAATTCAGCCGCAATTATCACCCCGCAAGAACAATTACAATGCTTTACAACCATAGAACAAAAAGAGTTAAATAAACTTATCACTTCATCTAAAACAACAACATGTTTATTAGATCCTATACCAACTAAACTACTGAAAGAAGTATTACCTATAGTGGAAGAGCCTCTTCTCAATATTATTAATTCGTCTTTATCTTTAGGTCATGTTCCAAGAGCATTCAAGCTGGCAGTTATAAAACCTCTCATTAAGAAACCACAATTAGATCCAAATAACCTAGCAAATTACAGACCCATTTCGAATCTTCCATTTATGTCAAAAATATTAGAAAAAGTTGTGTCCGCTCAACTCGGCTCTTTCTTGCAAGAAAACGACATCTATGAAAAGTTTCAGTCTGGATTCAGGCCACATCATAGCACTGAAACTGCGCTTGTTAGAATCATAAATGATCTACTTTTAGCTTCGGACCAAGGCTGTATCTCAGTACTAGTTTTACTTGATCTTAGTGCTGCGTTCGATACTATAGATCACACAATACTCTTAGATCGACTACAAAATTACACTGGTGTTCAAGGACAAGCATTAAGCTGGTTCAGGTCATACTTATCTGACCGCTACCATTTCGTCTACTTAAATGGAGAAAAATCGATCATGACTTCGGCAAACCATGGAGTGCCGCAGGGATCTGTGTTAGGCCCTTTATTATTCTCAATATATATGCTGCCACTTGGTAATATTCTAAGGAAACATGAAATTAGTTTCCATTGCTATGCTGATGACACTCAAATATATATTTCATCACGGCCAGATCAATACGCTAAATTATCCAAATTGACTGATTGTGTTAAAGATATAAAAGATTGGATGACGCGTAACTTTCTTTTATTAAATCCAGATAAGACAGAGGTAATACTTATCGGTTCTAAAAACCATCTACAAAACCTCTCACAACACAACTTTAACATAGTAGGATGCCCCGTTACTTTATCCGCTACAGTAAAAGACCTGGGTGTTATATTAGACTGCAACCTGTCTTTTGAAAAGCATATTTCATATGTTACAAAAACTGCCTTTTTCCACCTTAGAAACATTGCTAAGCTACGTAATATGCTATCTGTTTCTGATGCAGAAAAGTTAGTTCATGCATTCATGACCTCGAGACTAGATTACTGTAATGCTTTATTAGCTGGTTGTCCTGCATCCTCAATAAACAAGCTACAGTTAGTCCAAAATGCAGCCGCTAGAGTTCTTACTAGATCAAGAAAATATGATCATATAACACCAGTTTTATCATCACTTCATTGGTTACCTATAAAGTTCCGTATTAATTACAAGGTATTGCTTTTGACCTATAAAGCTCTAAATGGTTTAGCTCCAGTCTATTTAACGGATCTTCTATCGCCTTACAATCCATCACGCTCTTTAAGATCACTAAATTCGAGGCTTCTGGTCATTCCTAGGATATCCAGATCCACCAAAGGAGGGAGAGCATTTTCACATCTAGCTCCTAAGCTCTGGAATAGCCTTCCTGATATTGTTCGTTGCTCAGACTCGCTCTCTCCAGTTTAAAACTAGACTAAAGACGCATCTATTTAGCCAGGCATTCATATAAATTTTTATCTTACAGTTACTGTAAATTCGGCCTCTAGTTCATAAACACCAGAGGAGAACTGGCCCCGACTGAGCCTGGGTTCTCCCAAGGTTTTTTTTTCTCCATTGGGTGATCTGATGGAGTTTTAGGACACCATTGGGTCACTTGATGGAGTTTTTCGGTTCCTTGCCACTGTTGCCTTTGGCTTGCTCAGTTGGGGATATTCAAATTAATTAAACAATCATACCATTGATCAGCTCTACCAAACTTGGATGTCCTTTTTGGATGTCCAGTAATAAACAAACATTGTTGAGTTGTTTTGATTGATACTGTAAAGCAGCTTTGATACAATCTGTATTGTGAAAAGCGCTATATAAATATATTTGACTTGACTTGACTTGACTAGATTAGTTACAAAGAAAGATTGGTTGGATAGAAATTATTTAGAAAGAAAGATTAGTAAAAAAAGATTAGTTAAAAAGAAAGATAGAAAGAATAGTTAGAAAGAAAGACAGAAAGATTAGTAAGAAAGATGGAGATTAGTTAAAAAGAAAGAAAGATTAGTTAGAAAGAAAGAATAGTTAAAAAGATAGAAAGATAAGTTAGAAAGAAAGGAAAAGTTTGAAAGAAAAGAAAGAAAGAAAAAGAAAGAAAGAAAGAAAGAAAGAAAGAAAGAAAGAAAAGAAAGAAAGAAAGAAAGATTAGTTAAAAAGAAAGAAAGAAAGACATTAGTTAAAAAGAAAGAAAGATAAGTTTGAAAGAAAGAAAGATTAGTTAGAAAGAAATATAGAAAGAAAGAAAGAAAGAAAGACATTAGTTAGAAAGAAAGAAAGATAAGTTTGAAAGAAAGAAAGATTAGTTAAAAAAGAAAGAAAGATTAGTTAGAAAGAATGATTAGTTAAAAAGAAAGAAAGATTACTTAGAAAGAAAGATTAGTTAAAAGAAGAAAGAAAGATTAGTTAAAAAGAAAGAAATAAAGACATTAGTTGGAAAGAAAGAAAGATAAGTTTGAAAGAATAGTTAGATATATGAGATAGAAAGAAAGATTAGTTAAAAAGAAAGAAAGACATGTAATGGAAAAATTAATATTTTAGTTTTTACTTTGATATTGTATGGGTTTTTCATAATTCAATCTCCTGAGATATTTGCATATACCCAGCAGGAACAAAAGGGTCTCACACACACAAGCATATGGAGATAGTAAAAGCCCAGGAGGACAGGAGGGGCCGGAGCCACTATAGAGATCATTGTATTACAAAGCGTTTTGACCTCACGGGTGGGGGAACAGTAAAGTTAAAGAAGGGGGGTAGGAAGGGCCATTGTGTGTCTAAGAAAACCTGCTTTTACTGGTATTTCTGGGGGAAACGGAAATTTACAGGAAAAGGGATTCTGAAGAGAGTATAAAGACTGTGTGCTTCCTGTGTGATTCAGGTCTTCCTATCTGGGGTAGCTGCCATGATAGTTTGTGAACACCTCCTTTGGAAGAATAAACCTTCTTTTAAAGTACAATTGGAATCTGATGTCTCTTACTAAGATGCTGTTTGTTAGTTAAATTGTTTTTGCCACAACAATTTTGGTGTCAGAAGTGGGATCTTATGGCAGTTTTTCTTCTGGTCCTGAGACGGATTTGACGGAGTGAATCGCCCCGGTACCAGGCTACTGGTCTCATACCTCGACGGTTTGGGATAGAACTCAACAGATTACGAGAGAGAGAGCCAAATCCCGATTTCTCAGGGCCAGAAGGGACTCCGAGATCTGTAAAGAACCCGGTGGCAGTAAAACATCTTGGTAAGAGACCTAAATTTTATTTTATTTTTTATTTTTTGCAAGGTGTAATTTGATATAACTATTGGGTGAACCATTGTGGTTGAATTTTTCTCTTTGGTCGGGCAGAGAAGGTTTGTCGAGGGATGAATTGAGGTAGTGACGGGCATCCCAGCTCTAAGATATAAATAAAAAATAAAAATTATAAAAAGAAACTGGCACCTGAGGAAGTCGGACCAATATTTTTTTATGCCAAAAAACAAAAACAAAAAAAAAAAACTGAAATTTGAACCTGAATAAACCAGATTAATTTCTTACAATCGGAAAGATTTGTTACTAACTTGTTTTTTATGAATTATGCTATAACCGGTAATTGTAGCACGTGGACCAGCACGAACGCCCGTCACTACAAGTCAATTCTATGCCGAAAACTAGCTCGTAAAAGCGGACGAAGGAGCCGCAGTGAACGAAAGAATCACGACTGATTAATTGGTTTACAATGATGCGAGATCAATAGATTTAGGGCATAGACTGAGGCGAGAGGTCCTCGACCTATACTGAGGCTGAGTCAAAAAGTTTTGACCAAGAATTGAGCTCTCGCATAGGTGGGAAATTAAATTGAGACCTACAGGTCAAGAGATTTTGACCACATCCTTGAGTAAACCATTATTACAGAGCATATTTGCTAAACCTTGCCGGATCGAGGTGACAGAACCGGGTCTGCTGGAGACGTCCAGACAGATTGTTGACGCGCGTAAATAAAAAGCCAAGAGAGGAAGTACAACCAGAATGGGATCGTTTAATAAAAACCTAGGTAATTTTCATACATCCGTTTTCGAAAACGAAACAGAAATTGTCTTTGTACTGAGAGCTATGAAACTGAACCACGGTCTCGAATGCTCTCTGAGTCCGATCCCAGTACAAAAGGCAGCACAAGACGCACAAGCGCGAGCAGCTGCAGACGCTACGAAAACAAACAAGCCTAAAGTTAAACAAAGGAGAGGACAGAAATGGCGATGCTTTGTGTGTGCTTCTAACGATCATTCGTTCAGAGACTGTACCATATGTACAATTTGCAAGAAAGAGGGGCATTGGGGCAACACGTGTCCGAATTTGAAGTCGGATGGAAACGGAGAGCATGAGAGGATCTGTGTTGGAGCGAGAGGCGATCGTGTCCGCAGGACGGAGAGGTAGAAAACTTTTTAATAACACACACACACACAGACAGACACATAGGCCTAATACTGATTTAAACTATGCTATATAAGAAAGATTCTGCTGTAAATCGTTATGTATTTTGAGCAATATTGTGAATAAGCAGTGTTTTCTATATTTGAATGATTGAAGAATGCACAAAGACTAAATTTGAGCCATAGTGAGCTTATGAAAGACAGATAAAAGATTGTTTAACTGGGCAAAGATGATTTTGAAATTGGCTACGATTAAATAACACCAGTTAGAACAGAGTTTATGATGCCTGATAATATGATATAGAATGCATTGCAGGTAAAATGAGTGTGATTTAGATTAAAGAAGTTTGGCTTGAAACGTTTGAATGAGGGCAATGAGAAACAAAACAGGTAGTAAAGGCTGGCTGCGTTTGATTCTGATCGGGAAGCTAAACAATAATTTGACTGGTTCCAAACAAAGAAAGTGCCAAAATGATACAAATTTGAAGGAAAATTCTGTGTTAATATGGGTTAGATAAATAGATTAATGCTACTATGATTTGGCTATTGTAATTGAATTTTGCAACTGAGATTGCATTAGTAGCTCCGTTTGCATTGCCGCATGAGGTGTAGCAGTAAATGGGGGAGTTATTTGAAAGCGGATCAGGGTGACACAGACAGTGAAACAAATGGTAAATAGCCTTTGAACTTTAGTGTAGGTAATTATCTCCAGGAAAGACATAGAGATTATTCAGCCACAAACAAAGAATTTTCGACCTCAAGGAAGAAGGGGACAATAAAACCCTGAGGGGAGGGAGAATTTAGCATAGGAGGATAAGATATTGTTCTAACTTCACAGGGGAAGACAGTGAAGCGCAGGGGGGACAGAAGAATCACTGTATTATTATTATATTGTTTTAACTTCACAAGAGCTAAGGGGCCATAAAACGCCCACTGTTAAATTGCATTCCTGAAGCCTGTTAGATCGGGTTTCAATAGGGCTGAGAAAAGACGAATAAGGAATGAATTGCAAATACTTTTAAAAGTATTTCTAAATTGCAGATTGGTGAACTCTAAGAAAAACATTATTATTTTTATAAAGATATAAAATACCCTAAGCAGAAACAGTGTTAGGGGATTAACAACTAGACGTAAAAAGGGTTTAAAGCTTGTTATTATTACCGAGAAAGAATTAGAAGTTGATATGTTGATTTTAGAAAATTAAGCTGTGATTTTGGCTGAAGCAATTTGAATATCTCAATTTTGTGTGTTGGGACTGAAGCTGTCAGCACAGATATTCTATCTGAATGAAATTTGTTAATGTCTAAATTCCCTGTATGGGCCAAGGAGAGCAAAAAAAAAAAAAAAATTTTTTTTTGCTTGTATTAAAAATACATGCAATTATGGAAAAGATGCCTTAAGTTGGGCTAGAACTAAAAATAGTAGATAAAAGTCTGAAGTTAAGAAGTTTATGAAAAAGCAAAAATACCAGGTCCTGAATAACTCAAATCTCTCTCTCATTATGATGTTAAAAATAAATCATTGCCATACAGAGGGCAATTAGTATTTGAATGTTGTAAATGTAAACCTGAATGACTTGAAAGAAGTCTTTAAAATAATGACTGTAACTTTTTGTCTCATTGTATAGCCTCCAACTATTCAGAAATCGATGGCTCTAGACTGCAGATGTGGATGTACTGAATGTACAGTTATGATCCAAATTGTCTAAGCATTGCAATTTTACGGAGGATGTGTAATAGATTGATTTGATTAAATACTGTTGTTATTGTTAGGACATCCCAACTGGCTGTAAGGGTTCTTGAATGTGTTCTGACCCACACCCAAGAAAAGTTTGTATATCACATTGTCAAATTTTAGAAGAGTCTCTGATAATTCTGCCTATTGGACGTAACCAGTGCGTGGATGAGTCAGTCCAGAGACGGGTTCCGATCTTCCAAATGGCCAAAAGGGGGGATGGGCCTAACAGGACGTCATCACCATTGGGCATCTGCCTCACCAAGTTGTGGAGATGTTTTTCTGTGCAAAGAGAGTGGACAAATGCTACTTGGGCCGAGGGCATTAGAGAGGTCCACTCTGAAATATACTTTAGAACGCACTCATTCCCAAAATGGCTTAATTATCATAAGAGATGAAGGAAGTGAAGTCATTGTGTCTCTTCACCATGTGGGTTGAACACATCTTGAACAAAATAATAGTCGATTGTAGAATGGGATTGGGTGTGACACATAGAGAATCTCTTCAGGCAATGGGGTGTTTCAAATGCATTAACATACAGACCACAGCTGCTGACATTAGCTGCCTTAAGGATAAGGACTTTTCTGTTAAAATGCAGTATCAGGCAATGGACAGAGACATGGTGGTGGCTTAAGAATGAGAACAACTTAAAGTCTGAATAACAATGGTCAAAGGTTAATGTAACGAATGTAAATATTGTCTAAATTACAGTCTAAAGATGAGAGAGAATGGTGAGTCGAAGGGATGGTATTTTGTGTTTTCTGTTTTTCATTCAGACAAAGAAGCTGAGAATCTAATGATACAACGAATAAAAAAAAAAACCAACTCAGCTGACTCTTCTAAAATCAAATGAATAATGAACAAACATGCTTTGAAACTATAGTTAAGAGGCCATAGAAAATAACCAGGTCACTTTATGTCTTGATAAGAGCGAGTTTAGAGGAGTTAAGGGTTAAGGAGAGTTGATAATTTTGAGTTAATCTGTTCATAAAGCTTTATCTATTAGTCATTCATTTTCGTCATTTGTGACGTACAGTAGATTTGAATTACTTTCTTGATCAGTTTAAGTATTAATGGAAACAATACAGAGAATTTTGTGATAAAAAGTTGAAAAGTTATAGATGGCTGATAGACAAATAAACAAATTCGTAGACTTGATTATTAATTGTAGATTTGATATTGTTTTGAAACATTAAAGTGACATATTGTCTAAGATATCGAACTATCAAGGGAGCCAGTAACATACTTGATTATTGTGAACAAAGGAAAAATTATGACTGACACTGACAAGTCTGTACAGCATGACCTGACGTGACAGAAACAATTGATGAGAGGGCATCATTGTGTTAATTTTGATGCACAAATTGGATTTATGCATTAAAAAAGGGGGGATGAGAACAATGGCAAAAATATGATTTGCAGGGGGCAAAATGCCCTAATAAGATTTTGACTGTTCAATTTGTTAGTTCTCCTTAGTGGAAAACTCTGCTATTTTCCATATAGCTGCAGTAAAACCACGTAAAGGATCATAGGAAGCCATATGTGACTACAGTGTGCTTCACAATTGCATTAACCATAAAAATGTTCTCCTCACAACAGGATTCGGTAACTTAAAATTTGCACTTTTATCATGCTTCTAAACAAACATATTGATGAGGGAAGAGTTTGAGCCAGATCACACATCATATTCACATCTCAAGCTGGCTCCCTGTTTGATTCAGAACTAAATTTACAACACAATTGTAATACTACCTCACCTCTGTTTTGGGGCATGATCAATTTACACATAGCCACACGTTAAATTGAGATCTCCACACACAATCAAATCTGCACCCATCTGATTCTGCCTCACAAAAAGATAATACATACAATTTTTATTTTTTATTTTACTGTTATTGTTTGTTTTGTTTTGTTTTTCTTTTAATTTATTTTATCACTTATATTATCATTTGTCTCACCAAGTTAAACTCATTTCTACAGTACAAATATTTGTATTCTGTTTAATAATTTTGACACATTTCTGAAACTTATTTGATTCCTGCTTATTGTTATTTTTGTTTTGTTCATTTTCAACAATGTTTTGGGACATTAATTCAAATGAATTTATGTGTTTGGTTAGACTGAAGGGTTTGCTGATACTTTTATAGTAATGCAATTTATTTAAATGTTTCCAGAAACAGTGTATGAGCTTGTAAGATCTTTTGTTCTTTTGAGCCACAAATTGTAACTGTATTACAAAGCGTTTTGACCTCACGGGTGGGGGAACAGTAAAGTTAAAGAAGGGGGGTTAGGAAGGGCCATTGTGTGTCTAAGAAAACCTGCTTTAATTGGTATTTCTGGGGGAAACGGAAATTTACTGGAAAAGGGATTCTGAAGAGAGTATAAAGACTGTGTGCTTCCTATGTGATTCAGGTCTTCCTATCTGGGGTAGCTGCCATGATAGTTTGTGAACACCTCCTTTGGAAGAATAAACCTTCTTTTAAAGTACAATTGGAATCTGATTTCTCTTACTAAGATGCTGTTTGTTAGTTAAATTGTTTTTGCCACAACAGACATTTGTTAGAAAGAAAGAAAGAAAGAAAGAAAGAAAGAAAGAAAGGAAAGAAAGAAAGAAAGAAAGACTAGTTAAAAAGAAAGGATGTGTGAAAGAAAGACATTAGTTAGAAAGAAAGATTGGTTGGATAGTTTAAAAGAAAAAGATTAGTTAGAAAGAAAGATTGGTTGGATAGTTTAAAAGAAAGAAAGATTAGTTAGAAAGAAAGATTGGTTGGATAGTTTAAAAGAAAGAAAGATTAGTTAGAAAGAAAGAAAGAAAGAAAGAAAGAAAGAAAGAAAGAAAGAAAGAAAGAAAAGAAAGAAGAGAAAGACATTAGTTAGAAGGAAAGAAAAATAAGTTAGAAAGATAGATAGATTAGTTAGAAAGAAAGATTGGTTGGATAGAAATTATTTAGAAAGAAAGATTAGTAAAAATAGATTAGTTAAAAAGAAAGATAGAAAGAATAGTTAGAAAGAAAGACAGAAAGATTAGTAAGAAAGATGGAAAGATTAGTTAAAAAGAAAGAAAGATTAGTTAGAAAGAAAGAATAGTTAAAAAGATAGAAAGATAAGTTAGAAAGAAAGATAAGTTTGAAAGAAAGAAAGATTAGTTGAAAGAAATATAGAAAGAAAGAAAGAAAGAAAGAAAGACATTAGTTAGAAAGAAAGATAAGTTTGAAAGAAAGAAAGATTAGTTAAAAAGAAAGAAAGATTAGTTTCGAAAGAATGATTAGTTAAAAAGAAAGAAAGATTAGTTAGAAAGAAAGATTAGTTAAAAGAAAGAAAGAAAGATTAGTTAAAAAGAAAGAAATAAAGACATTAGTTGGAAAGAAAGAAAGATAAGTTTGAAAGAATAGTTAGATAGATGAGATAGAAAGAAAGATTAGTTAAAAAGAAAGAAAGACTAGTTAAAAAGAAAGGATGTGTGAAAGAAAGACATTAGTTAGAAAGAAAGAAAGATAAGTTTGAAAAAAAGAAAGATAAATTAGAAAGATAGATAAGATAAATTAGAAAGATAGATAGATGAGTTAGAAAGAAAGAAAGAAAGAAAGAAAAAAAAGAAAGAAAGAAAGAAAGAAAGAAAGAAAGAAAGACATTAGTTAGAAGGAAAGAAAAATAAGTTAGAAAGATAGGTAGATTAGTTAGTGTGAGGGACCGAGAGGTCAGGAACAAGGAACACAAGCTTTATAATGAAAAATGGGTTTTTATTTGAACCCAAAAATAAACAACTTTACAAACTCATAAACTTCTTACAACAAAAATGAAATAAACTAAACAAACAGAAAATGAAGTCAGAAAACAAGTAGACAAAAACAACCAAACAAACTAAAACTGACTTGCTCAAATGAACAAAGCAACAGCTTATAAAGGAAAAGATGGGCCCATTACAAATTAAGAGGGAAAACAATTTAACTACACATTCAACATACAAACTTAAGTAAATCAAAAATCAAGTCAAAATAGAGATACATAATAAATAAAGATAATGAAAGCAACATGAAATCAAATACCATAAATATATAACTAAATAAATCAATTAATAAAGACTGACGTTTCTTCCTCCCCCGGACCACTCCCAGCAATGGTATGTTCGGGCGGAACCAATATCCCTTAAAATCTCCGTTCCTGCTCGGACTCTAATTTCCATCGCGCCAGGATGCGGCCGCAGTGGACCATGCCTGAAGGTCACGGTAAACTTAAACTCAAAATTAGTGATGGCAAGATGAGGCTTCCTGAACCACTGAGACCTCGCAGCCCATTGCTTCAACCAAAGGTTCATTACTCGAAGCTTCATTCAGCATTGCTCACTAGTGACACCTAGCTACTGTGCAAATAAATAGCAGCCAAATTAATTCATTCTGAACCAATGACCCGCCCCCTCCCGCTCTGTTTTATTTATTTATCTTCTTCTCACTGTTAATGTCTCTGTAACCTTTCATTTGCAATAATAAAGAGATCTGTGCAGACATTTGTCCATTGCCTGTGTATGAAATAAAACGTGTATCTTTCTGCATTTACTTGTACAGAGACAACTGTCAAACCCAGTTAATTTATTAAAAAAGAAAATTGGATAGGGACAGTATGAACAACAAAAGTGACTGTGTTGAGTGCAGTGCTTATGGTGGAGGTACTCGAGGGAGTGTAATAAAGTAAACTGCAGTAAACACTGCAGTTTGGGGTGAATGAAGGAAGGATTGCAATAGATTTTTATTGAGAAAATTAATTTTTTGAAGTGTGTTGGGGCTTAGACAACTCCTCTTCTTGGACAAAATCTCTCCAGCCTTGGAAAAATATCCTTTCACAAGGAACAGAGGATGCAGGGGAACATAAAATGTCAGTGCCAGCGGGTATAAATGAAGATACTGATGCTTCTGTTGAGCCCAGACAGGGGAGGATCTCCTCTGTCTTGCTGGCTCCATTACCAGGAAAAAGGAAGATGTCATAAAAAGCAAACAAATCCAAAAGGGCAATCCAAATTAAAAAGCAGTCCAGTCCAGATCCAAAAATCTAAGCAACCAAAAATCCAAAGCAATCAAAATAATCTTATTTAATTAATATAACAAGACTATAATATAGCTACTATAATTAATAATAACAATTATTAATTATTATTAATAACTATTCTAACCTGATCTAATGTAATAATGTACAGCCCTAACATATGACTCAATAACGACAATGAGAGTTCTCTAACTCTCTGACTCTGACACTACAACTGCTTCTACTACTCCTGCAACACCCACAAGGTGGCGCGAGTTTCGAACCCCTTTAACCAGAAGCGACACTCAGACCGAACCGATGACGTTTTCACACAAACCGAGGCCTCGTTTGTCATCAGTCACGTGATTTTCACGTTAACAACACAAGCCTCGAATCGCGGCTTCATCTGGCACGCCCATTTTTTCTCGACACAAGCTCCGATGCCTCGGTTCAAATGTCACATCACTACTCAAAATAGAAACAAATATAAGTGACAGGTACAATGTAACTAATTTGCGTGCACTTCAAATCAGTAACAAAGTAAATAAAAATGTGTTGTAAATGTAAACTTAACTGTAGTAGACATGAAAGGGTTAATGTTTTTGCTCGTCACGTTATCATGGTGGGGGGGGGGGTCACGGGATTACGTAAGAATGTGAATATTAGTCACCTGTTCACTGATTAAGTTAGGTGAGAGGGGGTGAGCAGGGGCGATGTATTCTTTGTTGACCACTAAACTTTGTACCATCAAGAAACATCAGCCAGCAATAAAGAATTGCTAGTAAAAGATCATTTGCCTCATCGATGTTTTATTTATGCGTCACAAGTGCATAAAGTCCCTGTCTTAGTCTCTCAGCGGTATCATCATTGGATTGAGTAGCCGCTATATTATGTCAACAAAGAATATTCTCTGCGGACGCGCCAAACGGATTAAGTTCACATCGCACCACGGAGGACAGGATTCTGCTCAATTAAAAGGAAAGGGAATTCTACAGCCGCAGAAGTTGAAACGCCAGTGAAACTTGATCAGCAAAGCTCCGAAGAGAAGCAAGCAAACAATCACCGCATAGGTAAGCCTGTTGGCTTTGTTCTAATCAGCTGTGCAGTATTGGATTGCGCGCAGATTGAATTGTGTTCGTCGCTATCTATCCATTGGGGATGATCGCGCGGTTGTGTTATTGTTTGTTGTTTGGCTTCAGTTGATTTTGCACAGAGCTCTGGTGTTTAAAGCTTATTGTTGTGGCGATCCGTTTGTGTTGAAAAATAATGTCGCGATGCTGACAGCGTTTGTTTACGTGTCGCTGACGCTGTGATGTTGGAGAATTTGAATGAATATACGAACATTGTTGACTTGTGAGAAAACACAAACATGAGTGAAGTGAGTGTTGATGACGTCACTGGCTTTGAAATGGAGTGCGGTAAAAGAGAAACTAAACTTACTGCAAAGGCCTTGGCGAACAAAATTGAAAATTTGCAAATGAAACGAAAATCAAATGTAAACAAAATTAAGAGCCAGATACCAGAGATGAAAAATCTGATGAAAAGAAAGGAAAATACCTCCCAGATGCAAATTCAGTTTAAAACTCTTGTTCAGCTTTGTGAAAATGCCAACAAGATGCATGACATGGTGATTCCTTTACTTCCTAAAGATGAACAGGAGAAACAAAATGAATGGTTTTGGAGTATTATGAAATACAGCGACACATTTAAAGAAGCGGTTCAACATTGGTTGAGTGAACCAGAAGGATCAGATAGATGAATGATAGAATGTTATGTCTGTTCAGTCTTGTGCTGGTGCAATGCAGGAAGAGTTTCCCAATCCTCAAGTGCTAGACCATGCGTCATCCATTGTTACATCAGATAATTTACAAGATGACATCAAACCAACTGACAGTGTATCAAATGTGGGGAGTATATTATCTAAAATTCAAAGCTCAACAACGGAAAAAAGATCTGTGGCATCATCTACTTCTTCAGTACGTCTCAAAGCAGAGGCTGAGTTGGCAGCATTAAGGGCACAACAAAAATTCTTGAAGGATAAACATGAGCTGGAGGATCAAGAGGAACAGCTACGAAAAAAAAAGAACAACTTAATTTGCAAGGAGAAATTGCGATACAAATGGCCAAGCTGAATGTTTTGAAATCTCAGAGTGTGTCAAGCAGTACATCTGACCGTTCAGGAAGGAAACATTCCAATGTAGAGAAGGAACAAAAGAAAACACAACGTCTTAATGCCAGCACTAAGCCATTTGTTCCTCCAATGCTTCTAAGGGAAAAAAGATCAATGCATGAGTGTTTGGAATCAGGTGCAAGGCCTAAAGAGACAAGTGTACAACAACGAGTATTCTCACAGCCTCAGCCAGTGGAACAACACCCATCTAGATGCCAAACAGTGGAACGCAGATCACAAGGAAATGTATTAAATTCCCATGATGAATCCAACGATGGAGAGGAAAATAACATTTTGGGAATAATGAGAAAGCAAAATGAAATAACAACACTATTGTTAAAACAGCAATGTTTATCATCCTTGCCCAAAAAAGATCTTAACGTGTTTGATGGTGATCCATTACAGTATCATGCATTCATGAGAGCTTTCAAAATAGCGTTGAAAGTAAGACCGATAGCGACAGTGATTGCCTGTACTACCTTGAACAGTATACCGTCGGTTTTCCAAGGGATCTGATACAGAGTTGTCAGCATATGGATCCACAAAGAGGATACATTAGAGCCAAAACTTTGTTGCAGGAACATTTTGGCAATGAACAGAAAGTTGCATCTGCTTATATTAATAAAGCTCTTTCATGGCCTCAAATTAAAGCTGAAGATGTGAATGCTTTGCAAGAATACAGTCTTTTTCTTAGAGGCTGTGGTAACGTCATGGAGGAAGTGCAGTATATGTATGATTTGGACATGCCTGCCAATATGATGATAATCATAAAGAAATTGCCCTACAGACTCCGGGATAAATGGAGAACAGTGGCTTGTGAACTACAAGAAAGACTCAGACGCAGAGTTTCCTTCATTGATATTGTTCACTTTTTAGAACATCAAGTCAAAGTTGTAACAGACCCAGTATTTGGAAACATACAGGATGTTCCTGTAGCAACTAATAAAGATGCGAAGAGACCAAAGTCACAATTTCGGCCTGGAATAAAAGGAACCAGCTTTGCTACCACAGTGGTTGCTACGAGCAAAGAAAATGAATCTGAAAATACAGCAAAGAAAAAGGTTGGATTTGATATGAAAGAATGTTTCTGCTGTAGAGGTGCACACACATTGGGTATGTGTCCTCAGTTGAGAAAACAATCCCAAAAAGAGAAGATTGGCTTCTTGAAAGAAAGTGGAATTTGTTTTGGGTGTTTGTGTATTGGGCACATCAGCAAAGAGTGCAAAAAACGTCTTTATTGTGATGTTTGTGGTCTTAGACATCCTACTTTGCTGCATATCTTTCCCAAAGTAAAGGGAACCGAGACAACTGATAAGAAATCAAAATTAGCAGTGGATGATGTCTTGGTATCCAGTGGTCTTACTGGGGCTGGTGATCATGATTGTAAACTCCCGATTGTGCCTGTACAGATCAAGGCCAAAAAAGGCAGTAAAATTGTCACCACTTATGCCTTTTTAGATCAAGGGAGCACTGCTGTGTTTTGTACGGAAGGTTTAATGAGAAGACTCAACCTCACAGGAAACAAAGTGCGGATACTTCTACGAACTATGGGGCAAGAAAAGGTTGTGAGTAGTCATGTTTTATCTGGACTGGAGGTGGCTGGCTTGAATGGCCACAACTTTTGTGAATTGCATCAAGTTTATACACAGGAAAGTATGCCTGTTCATAAAGGGAATATACCTAGAGGAAGAGATCTTCACAGATGGCCCCATTTAAAGAGTGTTCATTTACCTGAGATTGAGGCAGGGATTGAGCTGCTGATAGGGACAAATGTTCCTAAAGCATTGGAACCATTGGAGGTAATCCGCAGCGTAAATGATGGACCCTATGCAATCAGGACAATGTTGGGATGGACTGTGAATGGCCCACTCTCTGGAGACAGTGAGAACCAACTGGATTGTGTTCAGCCAGAAGTTACTGTCAACAGAATTTCAGTGATGAATTTGGAAGACATATGGCAACAGCAGTTTAAAATGGACTTCCCAGAATGTAGCCAAGATGAACAAACTGGCTATTCAAAAGAAGATCAAAAATTCATGGAAATGGTGACACATTCTGTCAAACTTGTTGATGGGCATTATGAAATTGGTTTACCTCTGAGAAAGAGAGTTCAAATGCCAAATAATCGAAAAGTTGTGGAACAACGTGCCTTTCATCTAAAGAAGAGATTTCAAAAAGATTCAGTTTTTTTTGCTGACTACAAAGCCTTCGTGAAGGATATGGTCTCCAAAGGTTATGCAGAGCAAGTACCAGCAGAGGACATGACACGTAGTGATGGAAAGATCTGGTACATCCCACATCATGGTGTCTACCATCCTACTAAGAAAAAAATCCGTGTGGTATTTGATTGTGGAGCAAGTTTTCAGCGAGCATTAAGTGTAATGCTCAACTCTTGCAAGGACCAGACCTTACCAGCTCACTCATTGGAGTGATAACAAGATTCCGAAAGGAACCAGTGGTGATCATGGCAGATGTAGAATCAATGTTTCATCAAGTAAGAGTGCCAGCTGATGATGTTGATTTGTTAAGGTTTCTTTGGTGGCCAGATGGGGACTTAAGTCAAGATCCAGTTGACTTTAGGATGCGGGTACACCTCTTTGGAGCAACATCATCTCCTAGCTGCGCAAACTTTGCACTTAGGAAATGTGCACAAGATCATAAAAAGCAGTTCAACAAGGAAACGGTGGATAAAATCTTACATTCCTTTTATGTTGATGATTGTTTGGTTTCAGTCACTTCAGTTGAACAAGCGATAACCTTTTACCAGGAGCTTGTATCCATATGCGCCAAAGGTGGGTTTAGGCTCACAAAATGGATGAGCAACAGGCGTCAAGTGCTAGACGCAATACCGGAGGATCAAAGAGCAAAGACAGTGAAAGACTTGAGTATGAATTGGGATTCTCCATCAGTTGAGAGAGTGTTGGGAGTGCAGTGGTGCATTCAGTCTGACGTATTCAAATTCAAGATTGCAATCAAAGACAGACCTCTGACCAAAAGAGGAATCCTATCCATGATTGGTTCCATCTACGATCCGTTGGGAATTGTGAGTCCTGTAGTGTTGTCTGCAAAAAAATCTTGCAAGATATCTGCAAAGGAGATTCAGGATGGGATGATGTCTTGCCTGAATTGGTTGTCAAAAAATGGACCACATGGCTGCAAGAACTTCACCATCTGGAAAGTTTTGTGCTTCCCAGATGTTTAAAACCTCCCAACTTTGGTGACATCACAAATGCACAGTTGCATCATTTTTCTGATGCGAGCCAGGATGGATATGGAACTGTGACATACTTGCTTTTACACAACAAGCATTCTCAAGTACATTGTGATTTTATCATGGGAAAATCAAGAGTAGCACCAATTAAGTCTGTTACCATCCCTCGTATGGAGCTCATTGCTGCTACCATGGCAAGCCGAATGGATGTGTTATGGAAGAAAGAACTGCATCTGCAGCTTCAAGATTCTGTCTTTTGGACGGACAGTGCTTCTGTTCTCAAATACATTAAGAATGAGACCTCACGATTTAGAATATTTGTAGCCAATCGAGTGACAGAAATCCTCAAGGCCTCTCAAGCTTCACAGTGGAGATATGTGGACACAGCAAGCAATCCAGCTGATGTTGCTTCCAGAGGATCAACTGTCCACATGTTTCTTAAGAACAAGACATGGACCTCAGGTCCTGCCTTTCTTCTTCTTCATGAAAGTAAGTGGCCTGCTAATCTCAAAGAACTTGAGAAGCTTGAAGTGGATGACCCCGAGGTCAAGGAAAGCATTGAGGTTCACTCTGTACAGCTCAAAGAAGAGGATGATGTGCTTTCACGTTTCATCCATCACTTTTCTTCTTGGTTCCGTTTAAAGAAAGCATTGGCTTGGATTTTGAGATTTAAGAATCTGCTCTTGTCTTTTAGTAAAAAGAGGAAACAACTGAGACTTGATTTTGTTCATTCTGATTCAAATGAACAACAACTAATCTATGTGGAAAGAGAAATGGAGATTTTCAAAGGTCAACTTGAACAATCTCACCTCTCAACAGAAGAACTTGAGACTGCTGAATTGGAGATTATTAGACTCACACAAGAAAAGATGTTTCCTGACGAGCTTGCTAGCCTAAAAAGAGGTGAAAGCGTAAAGAAAAGTAGCTACATTCATGGACTTTGCCCTGTTCTTGATGATGTTTTGAGAGTTGGTGGACGATTGAGTAGGGCATCAATGCCTGAAGAATCCAAACATCCAATCATTTTGGCCAAGAATTCTCACATTTCGGATATCCTCCTGAGACACAAACACCAGGAAGTAGGACATGCTGGTCGTAATCATATGTTATCCAAATTACGACAAAAGTATTGGATTACTGGTGCAAGTACAGCAATAAGAAGAGTATTGTCCAAATGCATCATCTGTCGAAGACTGAATTCACTTCCAGGATGCCAAAAGATGGCAGATTTGCCATCAGAAAGGGTTACTCCGAATTAACCTCCATTTACCCGTGTTGGGGTAGATTATTTCGGACCTTTTGAGGTAAAGAGCAGAAGAAGCGTTGTGAAAAGGTATGGAGTAATCTTCACCTGTTTAGCCATACGAGCCATACATATTGAAGTGGCACCCTCGTTGGATACAGATTCTTTCATAAATGCATTGCGACGTTTCACTGCAAGACGTGGACAAGTCCAGGAACTTCGATCTGATAATGGAAAGAACTTTGTTGGAGCTGAACGTGAGTTAAGAGTCTCCATAAAGGAATGGAATCAGTGTAAAATCAATGATGTCCTGCTTCAGAAAGGAATTAAATGGACGTTTAACCCACCAACTGGATCACATTATGGAGGGGTATGGGAGAGGCTAATTAGATCTGTACGGAAAGTTCTGAATTCCACCTTAAAGGTGCAGAATCTAGATGAAGAAGGCCTACACACTGTTCTTTGTGAAGTGGAAGCTATTATTAATGGTCGTCCAATTACCTTAGCATCCACAGACTCCAGTGACTTGGAAGCATTAACACCAAACCACCTGTTGCTTTTGAAGACTTCACCATCTTTACCACCAGGAGAATTCAAAAAGGATGATGTTTATGCTCGTAAACGATGGAAACAAGTCCAATACATGTCAGATTTGTTCTGGAAGAGATGGGTCCTGGAGTATTTACCACAGCTTCAAGAACGTCAGAAATGGTCCAGAGTCAAACGCAATTTCAAATCAGGAGACATAGTGATTATAGTGGATAACACAGCACCTCGAAACTCTTGGCTCATGGGACGCATAATTCAAACTTTCCCAGACAGAAAAGGATTTGTGCGTCATGTGCAAATTAAGACTAAAAGCAGCTGTCTGGACAGGCCGATAACCAAGGTCTGTCTTTTACAAGAAGCAGAAGATGGATAACTTCACTTGTTACCTGACTGACTTTTTGACTTTGACATTGGCCTATGAGCTGGACAAAGATAAACTGGAAAGAATACTTTGAATATGAGTATGAACACTTTTTACTTGACTTTTTCTCAAGATTTTTTTCCTTTTTTGGAAGAAGAAATGGACATTAGCCTATATGATGTTGTTAATGCATTGGTAATTTGAAAAATTCATGTCTCTAATGAAAATGTAATCATTATTTGATAATAATTAGGGGCTGGAATGTAGTAGACATGAAAGGGTTAATGTTTTTGCTCGTCACGTTATCATGGTGGGGGGGGGGTCACGGGATTACGTAAGAATGTGAATATTAGTCACCTGTTCACTGATTAAGTTAGGTGAGAGGGGGTGAGAGCAGGGCGATGTATTCTTTGTTGACCACTAAACTTTGTACCATCAAGAAACATCAGCCAGCAATAAAGAATTGCTAGTAAAAGATCATTTGCCTCATCGATGTTTTATTTATGCGTCACAAGTGCATAAAGTCCCTGTCTTAGTCTCTCAGCGGTATCATCATTGGATTGAGTAGCCGCTATATTATCAATAAAGAATTAATGTTGTTGTTGGTTCCGTGTGTTTGTCCCATTATACTTAAATAAATGTGATTGACAAAATAAGGAAAGAAACTTAATGATTCTTAAATTAATGAATGAATGTCTGTGTAAATGAATGTGTGTGTTGTGTGTGTGTGTTGTGTGTGTGTGTGTGTGTGTGTTGTGTGGTGTGTGTGTGTTTTGTGTGTGTGTGTGTGTGTGTGTGTGTGTGTGTGTGTGTGTGTGTGTGTTGTGTGTGTGTGTGGACACATTACCGCTCTTGTGTGGACTCCACTTGGGCCGTCACATTTCCCCCCCTTCAGAAATCTCGCCAGTAGAGCGGGATAGATAGTCAGCAGTACAGTTGACTTTACCAGACACATGTTGTATGCTGAATCTGAAGGGCTGCATGGCGAGATACCATCTTGTAATCCTTCCATTAGAATCCTTCATTTTCTCCAACCATTGCAAGGCTTTGTGATCAGTCTCCAGGGTAAACTCACGGCCTAGTAGATAGTATCGTAGGCAATCCAACGCCCACTTTATGGCTAAACATTCCTTTTCCACCGTTGAATAACGTACTTCTCTTGGAAACAATTTGCGACTAATATAAGCCACTGGCTGTCGGTTCTCTGGTGGCCCTTGCAATAGGACGGCTCCTACTCCTCTCTCAGAGGCATCAGTCTGTACAATGAAAGGTTGACCAAAGTCAGGATTGTGTAGTACAGCGCTAGTTGTCAAAGCTCCCTGGATGTCTCGGAAGGCTTTCAATCTCTCCTCAGTCCACTGTAGTTGGTTCGGACAACGTGCCCCCCCATGTCTGTTAGTGGAGCAGCCCTGCTGGAGAAGTTAGGGACAAAGCGATGGTAAAATCCAGCCATACCCAAGAAAGATCGCAGATCCTTACGTGTCTGGGGCACCACACACTTTTCCAAGGCTTGAACTTTCTTCACCTGCGGTCGCACAACACCCTGGCCAATGACATAGCCCAGGTATTCAGTCTCTTGTTTAGCTATAGCACACTTGGTGGGGTTGACAGTTAGGCCGGCATTCTGAAGACGCTGCAAGACTTCCTTGAGATGCTGCACATGTTCCTCCCAGGTGTTACTGTAAATTACAATATCGTCAAGATATGCAGCAGCAAAAGGTAAACCACGTAATACTTGGTCTATTAACCTCTGAAAGGTCGCCACGGCCCCATGCAGGCCAAAAGGTAAAACCTTGAAATGGAAAAGGCCCCTTGGTGTTCTGAATGCAGTCAAGGGCCTCGAGGAGGGAGTCAGTGGAATTTGCCAATAGCCTTTAGAAAGGTCCATTGTTGTCAGATATTGGGATTGTCCCAAACGATCAATTAGGTCACTTATGCGAGGGGTAGGGTAGGAATCAAACTGTGATACTGAGTTCAGATATCGAAAATCAATACAGAACCTTATACTCCCGTCCTTCTTTGGCACAAGGACGATGGGGTGACACCACTCACTTTTCGAAGGCTCAATGATGCCCAAACGAAGCATAAGATCCACCTCTTCCTCCAAAGTCACCTGGAATTTCTCAGGTATCCTATAACTCTGGCGTCTCACGACAGCATCAGGTTTCAGTACTACACCATGTTCAATCAAGTTGGTAAACCCAGGATATTCAGAAAATACCTTCGAAGTGAAGAGAACTTGTACCTGCGACCGCTGGGAATCTGTTAGATGATCTAACCCGATGTCCCCAGGAATGGGCTGTGGCAGATACTGCTCATCGGATTCTTCCTCTTCATTACTACGAATCATCAGTGACTGTGACTTTTCAGGACGGGGAACCCACTCCTTCAACAGGTTAACGTGCAAAACCCGACTAGATCGATCTTGACCCGGCATACTGATTTCATAAGTCGTAGGACCCAGCCGTTTCTTGATGTCGTAAGGACCCTGCCATTTTGCTAGCAGTTTACTCTCTCGGCTGGGCAACATGACAAGTACCTTTTTACCGACCTCCAGATCTCTTTCTCGAGCCATAGGGTCATACCAGGTCTTCTGCTTTTTCCTGGCCTCCACCAAATGATTCTGAGCCAAGCGTTCCCTCATTTGCAGAACATAGGATTTGAAAAATAGGCGCGCTCAACTCCCAATACGTTTTATGGGTGCGAGGAATAAAACAGTAATCAAAATAAAGATGAAAAACCGCACTCTCTAGTAGCATCTCATAAATATTTATTTACCATGTCCACACAGACGCGTTTCGGCCTAAGCCATCATCAGTGAGTGTGGTGTGAAACAAAGAGATTGCTTTTCAACATTACCGGTGAATCCCATTAATATCCAATCAGCAACGTCAGGTGCATCAAGTTCCCAACATAAAACCACGAAGAATAACAGGAAAGAGTACCAAGAAAACACATCATAAACAATACTATACAGTTTAACGTCAGTAGCCTACGTTATCAAAACAAATAAAAAAAAATGCTCAAAAAAAAAAAAAAAAAAAAAAAAAGGAAACAAATATAAAGAAATAAAATAAATAAATAAAAATAAAAAAAATATATATAATACAAAAAACAGAAATAAACAAGTTAAACATGAAAATCAAATTAATAAATTTAAATTGTTTACAAGAAACAGTTTAACGTCAATTCTTCATTTAGACCATTTGGGTATACCGTTTGAAGCGTATAAATCCAAAAAGCCTCTCGTTGAAGGAGATAGCGCTCCCTATCCCCACCCCGTTGGAAAGATTGAACTAACTCGATGCCTTGAAATTTCAACGTACAGATGTCATGCCCAAATTCATTAAAATGTCTAGCCACTGGTGACTTAATGTCGTGATTACGTATGTTACTTTTATGTTCGTGTAGTCTTATTCTCATCTCTCTTTTTGTTTTACCCACATAACAAAGCCCACATGGACATTTAAGTAAATACACAACAAAGGACGTACGGCACGTAATTCTCCCTCTCACAGAGAATGTCTTGCCAGTCCGTGGATGTAGGAAAGAATTACCCGTAATCAGGGGCGGAGTGGGACCAAAAAATCTACCGGGAAATTTCGTAGACCACCGGCCCTCATCGCCGGCAGGGCCGGATTAAAAGTTCAGATAGCACAATGTCTTGTAGGCCCCCTCTTAGGCAGGCTAAATGTATATTTTGAACAAGGACATTTGAATATGGCATTTACAGTTTTACTGACTTAAAAGGAACTTTGTTGTACTATGCTGGAGTAAAGTTCATAAATGGTCGTTCTTTCACATAGGATTTTGTAAAATTATGTTAGGTTGACCTCTGTGCCTCTAGGGGGGTTCGGGGGCATGCTCCCCCGCAAGAAAATTTTGTACATTTTAAGGTTAAATGCATCAATCTGGTGCACTTTGAGATCTCAAAATTAAGAGCTTCAACCCATGAACTGCTCATTGAACAAAGAAAAAGCATTGATTTATACCAGGACATTAAAGAGGGCTCAAACATCATTTTAGTTATGAGAGTCTCAGTCTACATTACATTATCAATGGTGTTTTAGGATACCAAACAATTATTATAATAATGTAATAATGATTTATATAATTATTCCTATGATGTAAAATCCATATCGCCTATAAATGTACTGTATAAATGAAAATGAATATTTCAAAAGTATATTTTAGCCTACATTACACTATAGTATAGGAAAACTAAAATACTTTTGTCCTAATTTCTTCACTTGCTAGAAATAAACCCTTGAGCTTTTATTTTGGAGAAAACACCAGATCACCGTGCTGATCGCGTGAGCAAAGAGCGCACTTTTCTTTCAATCACGCAGCACAAACAGAATGCCTATTCTTAAAGTCTTGTGCTGTTTTATAAAGGCACAAAGCCATATCATGGTTTCGATTTTAGTTCATTGGCAAAATATAACGCTAGAGACCTTTATGGTATAGGCGGTACATTTTACATCTCATATGTGTCGGGAAAAGGGAGAAGAGAGAGTTCGGCAAAAGGCGGACTCGAACTCGGGTCGAACGCGTCAAAAGCTGCACTCAAATACCTAACACCCTACGACCTACGCCACTGTAGCTATATCGCGACGTGCGTCTTTTTGCTAAAAAGACAGGCACTTAGTGCAAATATACGCTCCGTTATCGAAAATGTAAAAAAAAAAAAAAAAAAAACGTTTTCCCCCCTTGCTTTGGCCCCAAGTGCGCATAGCGAACTTGCAATGTATAACTATTATCAGACCGGCCCTCGCGGCCTCAAAACACTACCGGCCCACCGGGGAAACTCCCGACTCTCCCGATTGCCACTCCGCCCCTGCCCGTAATCATCGCATTACAATTTGCGCAACTCCTACAAGGAAAATTACCTGGATCAAGGGCTGTGAGCCAGTTAGTAGGCGGAGTGTAAGAATCAGCTCTAACCAACATATCTCTCAAATTACGCGACCTCTTATAGGCAAAAAGTGGAGGGTTCTGAAAGGACTGGCCAATCTGTGTATCACTAGATAAAATATGCCAGTGCTTATTTACTATTGATTTAATCTCACCCGAAAGGGGAGAAAAAGTCGTAGACAAGACCACTCGATTGTCTATAGTAGCTGTTTTTTTCTGAAAAAGTGATTTACGTTCAATGTCACGTACCCTATCCAAACTAGAATCTAGATTTACACTGTCGTAACCTTTAGAAAGGAAACGATCATATACTACTTTTACCTGGTTTTCGAATTCTTCATCAGTACTACAAATCCTCTTTATACGCAAAAACTGACTATACGGGAGGCTTTTTTTCATAGATGGAGGATGGTAACTTTTTGAATGTAAAAAATTATTCTTATCTGTGGATTTGCGAAATACTGTTGTCTGTAAAGACTGTCCAGTAGATCTAAAGATCTTAACGTCAAGAAAGGATATAGAAGACATACTGTGTTCCAAGGAAAATCGTATGGAGTCAAGTCTGGAATTTAGAAATTCATGAAATAGATTTAGTTCTTCAACTGTTCCACTGAAAATGAAAAACACATCATCAATATATCGAAACCAACATTTCAAACAGTGATGGAAAATATTACTTGGAGAGTACACAAAGTCTGTTTCAAACTTGCCCATAAATAGGTTTGCGTAGTTAGGGGCAAATGGAGATCCCATCGCTGTGCCTTTAACCTGATGATAAAAACTATTCTCAAATTTGAAATAGTTCATTGTCAGCACTGTATGTGCCAGATCCCACAGAAACGTTGTAGGAGGCTTATCAACATCTCTAGATTTTAGATAATGTTCCAATGCACATAAACCTAGATCATGTGGAATATTGGTGTACAGGCTGGTTACATCCATAGTGCATAGCAAATCATCATCAGATATATTGACATTTGACAGTTTACTCACAAAATCAGTAGTGTCCCTTATATAGGAAGGTAACGTCCAAACAATTGGCTTAATGTACCAGTCTACATACTGAGAAATGGGTTCAGTTAGGGATTGGCAACCGGCCACGATTGGACGGCCTGGAATAATTCCTACACATTTTTTGTGGATTTTCGGCAAGGTATAAAAAAAGAACATAGGAGACAACACTAGTGGGCTCTTTCTTTTCAGGACTCCCTTCCCACATCTCCTGGAGCAGAGCCAAGGGGCCCCTGACATCACGGCCATACAACAGCTAGAAAGGAGAAAAGCCTGTGGAAGCCTGAGGGACTTCCCGATAAGCGAATAGAAGATTCAAGATTCAAGAGATTCAAGATTTTTTATTTGTCACATACACAGTTATACAGAATATACAACCTGTAGTGAAATGTAAAATAGGATCTACTCCAAAATAGTGCAATATTATAAAAATACTAAAAATACTAAACATAAATTAACAATTTAAATAAGATAAAAATTTCTAGTAATATAAATCTGCAGTATAGGCTAAACTGGTAATATTTACAAACAGAAATGTGCAGACAATGGTAACAAAATAGTTACATAGCAGCAGTGTAAAATGCAAAAAGATGCAAGAAAGGTAGTTGCATATAATGATGCAATCAGTGTTGAGTCCAGATATTGATATCCAGAGTACAGATGATGTTAAGAGACCGAGTTAAGGAGCCTGATGGCCTGAGGGAAGAAGCTTCTCCTAAGTCTCTCTGTTTTAGTCCTCAAGCTGCGGTAGCGCTTACCAGATGGCAGCAAGTTGAAGAGACAGTTATGTGGATGGTTGTAGTCTTTAATGATTTTATTGGCTCTGCTCTTGCAGCGTTTGAGGTAAATGTCTTGTAGGGGCGGGAGAGAAGACCCAGAGATGCGCTCAGCTAAGCGCACGACTCTCTGAAGGGCTTTGCAGTCATGACTAGAGCTATTCCCATACCACACTGTGATACACTGAGTTAAAACACTTTCTATGGCCCCTGAATAGAAAGTTTTTAGGATCGTTGGTGAGACCCTGAATTTCCTCAGCTGGCGTAGATGGTATAGTCTTTGCCTGGCTTTATTCACCTGTGTGTGTATGTGAGAGGTCCAGGTAAGATCCTCAGAGATGTTCACACCGAGGTACTTGTAGCTGCTCACCTTCTCCACAGGGGTCCCACTGATCATAAGAGGAGTAAAGGCCTGCTGTCTCTTTCTGAAGTCCACAATCAACTCTTTAGTTTTCGTCACATTCAGAGAGAGACAGTTGTCCTGGCACCAAGATGTTAGTTTTTCAACCTCTTCCATGTATGCGGTCTCATTGTTATTGGAGATAAGGCCCAGGACCACTGTGTCGTCAGCGAATTTGACAATAGAAGTGGAGCTGTGAGAAGCCACGCAATCATGTGTATAGAGAGAGTAAAGCAGGGGACTCAGAACACAGCCCTGTGGCGCTCCTACGCTCAGGGTGATGGAGTTGGAGGTGAACCGGCCTACTTTCACTACCTGGGGTCTGTGTGAAAGAAAGTCCTGAATCCAATTGCAGAGTGAAGAATTCAGACCAAGATTTAGAAGTTTGGAAGTTAATTTGCTGGGAATTATAGTGTTGAAGGCTGAGCTGTAATCGATGAAAAGCAGCCTTACATAGTTCCCATTTTTACTGTCGATGTGGGCAAGGGAGGAGTGTAGAACGTGAGAGATGGCATCCTCACAAGATCTGTTTGGTCGATAGGCAAACTGAAGAGGGTCCAGTGTTTCAGGTATAAAGGAGCAAATGTAGTTTTTAACCAGTCTCTCAAATACCTTCATGACTGTGGATGTAAGGGCGACTGGACGATAGTCATTCAGGCAAGAGGGTTTATTGTTCTTAGGCACAGGAATGATGACAGATTTTTTGAAAGATGAGGGGACCACGGAGGTAGCCAGTGACTCATTGAATATTGATGTAAACAATCCAGCGAGCTGGTCAGCACAGCACCTCAGAACGCAACCAGAGATGCCATCAGGCCCAGCTGCTTTCCTGACGTTCACTCGCTTTAGCGCCCGCCTAACCTCGTCCTCCGACACAGTGATTACAGGGCCGTCGTCACTCTGACCGCTACTTTCTCGCGCGCCGAGAGGCAGAATTGCACTGGCGCGTTTGCAATCAAAGCGAGCAAAGAAAGAGTTTAACTCGTCAGCCAGCAACGGATCTGCTCTCACCTTTGTAGAGGAGTTAGTTCCGAAGGTGCAGATGGTCCTCAGTCCCTGCCACATGCGTCTGGAGTCATTTAGTTGAAAATGAGACTCCACTCGATCCCTGTAACGGAGTTTGGCGTCTTTCACTGCGTGGCGAAGAGCGTAGCACGATGATTTGTACTCGCTCATGTTCCCCGACAGCAGACCGGCGTTGTATGTTGCAGTGCGTTTGTTTACTGCAGCACGAATATTTTTGTCCACCCATGGTTTCTGATTTGGAAATATCTTAATAGTTACAGTTTCCGTTGCTTGTTCTGTTAGTGTGTTTATAAAACTAAAAGCTACGTCCGTGAACTCGCTGACGTCAGATGAGCTCGCCCGGAACATGTCCCAGTCTACGTTATCAAGAGCCGTCTGTAGCCAAGTTTCTGAGTTGGAGGACCAGCGCGTCACTACTTTCTGCTCTGGGGGTTCTTGGACGAGCCTTTGTTTATATTCCGGTGTGAGGAAAATGGCGGCATGGTCCGATTTGCCGAAAGCGGGTTGTGATCAGGCTTTGTAAGCATTTTTAAACTGAGAATAACAATGATCCAGCGTGTTGTTCCCTCTAGTAGGACAAGAGACATGTTGGTAAAAGTTCGGCATGACTTTCCTGAGATTGGCTTTGTTAAAGTCCCCCGCGATGATAAAAGCAGCATCAGGATGTTTGTTTATGTAGCCGCTTAGCTCTTCATGGAGTTTAGACAAAGCCTCGCCTGTGTCGGCCTGTGGAGGGATGTAAACGGCAGTGGCGATGATCGATGAAAACTCCCGGGGTAGATAGAATGGACGGCAAGAGATGGACAAATGTTCCAGATGGGGCGAGCAAGAGTGCGACAGAGTGGGGATGTTCCTGGGGTCACACCATTTCTTGTTGATCATAAAACACACCCCACCACCTTTAGTTTTCCCAGCCTCAGCTGTTCTGTCCTTCCGTAACACAAGAAAGTTATCAGACGGCGTCACAACAGAGTCCGGGGCTGAGGTCGCGAGCCATGTTTCAGAGAAACAGAAGATGTTACAGTCCCTGATGTCCCGTTGGAAGTTTGTCCTGGCTCTCAGATCGTCCATCTTATTCTCCAAGGATTGAACATTGGCGAGTAGGATGCTAGGCAGAGGAGGACTATGTGCTCTTAGCCTCAATCTGTTGCGAATACCGGCGCGTTTCCCGCGATGTTTCTTGTAGCGCCGTCTCGGTGAGTGTCCATTGTTTGTTCCCTCGTTGCGAAGAATCTCCGGTGGAAATAAAGAGTTCGTGGATAAAGTGTCCCAAAACAGGTCAGTACAGCGATATCCAATATCCAGAAGTGTCACTTTCTCATAAGTTATCAGTGCAGCCGTAATACGGGTAGGAAAAGAAAGAAAAAGTAAATAAAAAATTAAGTAAAAGCACAATCTATGAGGAGTGACCTGGACGGCGACCAAACGCGGCGGCGCCATCTTTTTGATAGGGCAACCATTGATAGGGCAACCATTGATCCCAGTCTTGACCAGTTTCACTGACAAACTTCCTTAACATCTGTTTTAAAGTCTGGTTAAATCGCTCAGTCAACCCATCTGTTTGGGGATGATAGGGAGTAGTACGCAGACTCTTAATTCCTAAGAGCTGGTAAACCTGTTTCAACAACGTAGACATGAAATTAGTGCCCTGGTCGGTTAGAATTTCTGCTGGAAATCCGACCCTGGAAAATAACTGGACCAAGGAAGTAGCTACAGGTTTCGCCTTCACGGATCTCAACGGAAATACCTCTGGGTATCTGGTGGAATAGTCCGTTATTACCAGCATGAAACGGTTCCCTGAGCGACTCCTCTCCACTGGACCAACGACATCCATTCCAAGCCTCTCAAACGGAGTACCAATGATAGGAAGTGGTTGTAGTGGTGCTTTTGACGGACGTCTGAGGGACACCTTCTGACAAACAGGACAGCTTTTACAAAATTGGGCCACATCTACTTTCAAACCAGGCCAGAAAAAACACTTTTTGATTCTTGCAGTGGTCTTGTTCTTCCCCAGGTGGCCAGCCCAAGGAATCGAGTGACTCAGATATAACACCATCTCTCGAACACACTGTGGAACCACAAGTTGTTTCTGGACCCCAATTTCTCGATAGAGTATTCCCTTTGTGATCACATATCTGGCTGTACTGTCATCTAGAGGTTTCTCTCTCACCTCTGCAGCTCTTGAGAAGCACTCCGTGAGACTAGCATCTTCCTGCTGCATCTGAATGATGTTGGTAGGCATCTGGAAGTTCACAGGTAAGTCACAGGCCATATTTTCAGACACTGTATGAGCAGCATATTTTACCTTCTCTTGTCTTTTTTCTCTTCTAGTCTTTCTCCTCTTCGACTCCACGGTCTCAATCTCTGCATTGAAGAAAGGTAAAGTACTTAGTGTGTGTTCAATCCCCTCTGACTGGTTCGCCTTTGCTCTGGTCACCACCACGTTACACTGTCGAGTCGGGTGCAACAGCTCCAGCAGCACTGGTATATCTCGACCCAAAATCACAGGGAAAGACAAGTTATCAGCCACCCCCACCTTCACCAGGTACGTCTGCTCTTCTATTTTGACATAGACATTGGCGGTAGGTAACAGTCTCTCATCTCCATGTACACAGCAGATAGGCAATTTGTTGACTGTGCTGATCAAAGAGGGTGATATAAACTTTCTTCTTACCAGCGTTTGATCACTGCCGGTGTCAATCAAAGCAGTCAATTTCTCACCATTTATCTCCACATTTGTAGTTCTCAAAGAGCTTCGGGATTTGGTTACATTCCTACTTGGTACAAAACATAGCTGTGTAAGCTGAGCTGAGATCTTTGGACAATTTGGTTTAGTGTGCCCTTCTTGACCACACAGGTAACATATGGGAGGTCGTTTAGGAACAAAATTTAATTTGGCTGAAGTAGGTTTCCCCATGTAGGGCTTACCAGACCCCTCCACCTTCCTTTGCTGAAAGTGAGGCATGTCGAGAGAATGGCGGTCATTAACAGGTTTCCAAGCCCACGGCTTACTCTTTCCTCTAGCTGCAACAAACACATCCGCCAGAGACGCTGCTTCCGCTGCGGTGCTGGGATCTCGCTCTCGAATCCACACCTGGAGTTCAGGGGACAGCATTCTAAGATATTGCTCCATGATGATGATTTCACTCACCTCCTCCACTCGTTTCCTCTTGGGCTGGATCCACTTTCCAAAGAGTTCTTAGGCGTTTTAGGCGGTTATAAAGTTCTATTGGACTCTCTGATGGATCTACTGATAAGGAACGGAACTTTTGTCGGTAAGTTTCAACATTGACATCATATTTCTTTAAAATAGCACACTTCACTTTGTCATAGTCAGTAGACTCGTTCACGTCCATAAGGACGTAGGCTGCTCTTGCTTTACCAGTCAGCAAAGGGATTAAATGCCAAACCCAATCAGTTTTAGTCCACCTACAAGCAACAGCAATCCTTTCAAAGGTAATAAGGAAGTGTTCTACGTCATCAGTGTCACTCAGCTTCTCCAATCGAGGCATCTGAGATAATGGTGGGCCTACATTGTTCCCAACTTGAGCAAAACTCTCCTGATGTACTGAAGCCACAGAGTTTCCATCTGAATCTAAATGATCCACATCGTCCCTTCCCCGGGACTCCCGGTCAACATCAGGTAAGTGAAGATTAGGAGAGGTGCGTGCTTGGACCTCCATTTGCAAAAGACCGAACTGGTGCTGGAGAGCCTTAAACCGTTGCTCCTGATCCGCCTGCTCCTGCTGTCTTGCAGTCTCCCGGCCTTCCGCCCTGGCCATGTGGACTCGAAGCAGACTTGCCAACTCAGTCACCGAAACTTCTCTGTCTCCTGTTGTCTCGCCTTCAGCTCCTTCTACCATGTCCTGGTTATCCTCATCCCTTTCTTCCTCTTGCTGCAAAGGAGGAGCCTTAGACACACCTTTCTTTAAGGTACGGCTCATAATGACAGGGGGGAGGGGGGGGGGGGGGGGGAGGAGAAAAAAAAATCAGCCACGAGGGGCAGAAAAAAACAAATACTGCTTAGTGTCCTTGACCGACTGAAATATCCCACCGCTGCCACCATATGTGAGGGACCGAGAGGTCAGGAACAAGGAACACAAGCTTTATAATGAAAAATGGGTTTTTATTTGAACCCAAAAATAAACAACTTTACAAACTCATAAACTTCTTACAACAAAAATGAAATAAACTAAACAAACAGAAAATGAAGCCAGAAAACAAGTAGACAAAAACAACCAAACAAACTAAAACTGACTTGCTCAAATGAACAAAGCAACAGCTTATAAAGGAAAAGATGGGCCCATTACAAATTAAGAGGGAAAACAATTTAACTACACATTCAACATACAAACTTAAGTAAATCAAAAATCAAGTCAAAATAGAGATACATAATAAATAAAGATAATGAAAGCAACATGAAATCAAATACCATAAATATATAACTAAATAAATCAATTAATAAAGACTGACGTTTCTTCCTCCCCCGGACCACTCCCAGCAATGGTATGTTCGGGCGGAACCAATATTCCTTAAAATCTCCGTTCCTGCTCGGACTCTAATTTCCATCGCGCCAGGATGCGGCCGCAGTGGACCATGCCTGAAGGTCACGGTAAACTTAAACTCAAAATAGAAACAAATATAAGTGACAGGTACAATGTAACTAATTTGCGTGCACTTCAAATCAGTAACAAAGTAAATAAAAATGTGTTGTAAATGTAAACTTAACAATAAAAATTAATGTTGTTGTTGGTTCCGTGTGTTTGTCCCATTATACTTAAATAAATGTGATTGACAAAATAAGGAAAGAAACTTAATGATTCTTAAATTAATGAATGAATGAATGTGTGTGTGTGGGTGTGTGTGTGTGTGTGTGTGTGTGTGTGTGTGTGTGTGTGTGTGTGTGTGTGTGTGTGTGTGTGTGTGTGTGTGTGTGTGTGTGTGTGTGTGTGTGTGTGTGTGTGTGTGTGTGTGTGTGTGTGTGTGGACACATTACCGCTCTTGTGCGGACTCCACTTGGGCCGTCACAGTTAGAAAAGTAAAGATTGGTTGGATAGAAATTATTTAGAAAGAAAGATTAGTAAAAAAAGATTAGTTAAAAAGAAAGATAGAAAGAATAGTTAGAAAGAAAGACAGAAAGATTAGTAAGAAAGATGGAAAGATTAGTTAAAAAGAAAGATTAGTTAGAAAGAAAGAATAGTTAAAAAGATAGAAAGATAAGTTAGAAAGAAAGGATAAGTTTGAAAGAAAGAAAGAAAGAAAGATTAGTTAAAAAGAAAGAAAGACATTAGTTAGAAAGAAAGAAAGATAAGTTTGAAAGATTAGTTAGAAAGAAAGAAAGAAAGACATTAGTTAGAAAGAAAGATAAGTTTGAAAGAAAGAAAGATTAGTTAAAAAGAAAGAAAGATTAGTTAGAAAGAATGATTAGTTAAAAAGAAAGAAAGATTAGTTAGAAAGAAAGATTAGTTAAAAGAAAGAAAGAAAGATTAGTTAAAAAGAAAGAAATAAAGACATTAGTTGGAAAGAAAGAAAGATAAGTTTGAAAGAAAGAAAGATTAGTTAAAAAGAACGAAAGATTAGTTAGAAAGAATGATTAGTTAAAAAGAAAGAAAGATTAGTTAGAAAGAAAGATTAGTTAAAAGAAAGAAAGAAAGATTAGTTAAAAAGAAAGAAATAAAGATATTAGTTGGAAAGAAAGAAAGATAAGTTTGAAAGAATAGTTAGATGATGAGATGAAAGAAAGATTAGTTAAAAAGAAAGAAAGACATTTGTTAGAAAGAAAGAAAGAAAGAAAGACTAGTTAAAAAGAAAGGATGTGTGAAAGAAAGACATTAGTTAGAAAGAAAGAAAGATAAGTTTGAAAGAAAGAAAGATTAGTTAGAAAAAAAGATTAGTTAAAAAGAAAGAAAGAAAGAAAGAAAGAAAGAAAGCTATTAGTTAGAAAGAAGGATAAGTTTGAAAGATAGAATAGTTAAAAAGAAAGAAAGATTAGTTAGAAAAAAAGATTAGTTCAAAAGACAGAAAGAAAGAAAGACTAGTTAAAAAGATAAGTTTGAAAGAAAGATAAGTTAGATGAGTTAGAAAGAAAGATTAGTTAAAAAGAAAGAAAGAGATTTGTTAGAAAGAAAGATAAGTTTGAAAAAAAGAAAGATAAATTAGAAAGATAGATAGATGAGTTAGAAAGAAAGAAAGATTAGTTAGAAAGAAAGATTAGTTAAAAAGAAAGATAGTTAAAAAGAAAAGAAAGAAAGAAGAAGAAAGAAAGAAAGAAAGAAAGAAAGAAAGAAAAGAAAGAAAAGAAAAAAGAAAAAGAGAAAGAAAGAAAGAAGAAGAGAAGAAAGGAAAGAAAAAGAAGAAGAAGAAAAAGAAAGAAGAAAGAATGAAAGACATTAGTTAGAAGGAAAGAAAAAATAAGTTAGAAAAGATAGATAGATTAGTTAGAAAGAAAGATTGGTTGGATAGAAATTATTTAGAAAGAAAGATTAGTAAAAAAAAAGATTAGTTAAAAAGAAAGATAGAAAGAATAGTTAGAAAGAAAGACAGAAAGATTAGTAAGAAAGATGGAAAGATTAGTTAAAAAGAAAGAAAATTAGTTAGAAAAGAAAGAATAGTTAAAAAAGATAGAAAGATAAGTTAGAAAGAAAGGATAAGTTTGAAAGAGAAAGAAAGAAAGAAAGAAAAGTAAGAAAGAAAGAATTAGTTAAAAGAAAGAAAGAAAGAGAAAGAAAGAAAGATAAGTTGAAAGAAAGAAAGATAGTTAGAAAAAAAGAAAAAAGAAAGAAAGAATTAGTTAAAAGAAAGATAAGTTGTTAGAAAGAAAGAAAGATTAAGTTTGAAAGAAAGAAAGATTAGTTAGAAAAAAAGATTAGTTAAAAAAAAGAAAGAAAGAAAGCTATTAGTTAAAGGATAAGTTTGAAAGAATAGAATAGTTAAAAAGAAAGAAAGATTAGTTAGAAAAAAAGATTAGTTCAAAAGAAAGAAAGAAAGAAAGACATTAGTTAAAAGGATAAGTTTGAAAGATAGATAAGTTAGATAGATGAGTTAGAAAGCAAGATTAGTTAAAAAGAAAGAAAGAAAGAAAGAAAGAAAGAGATTTGTTAGAAAGAAAGAAAGATAAGTTTGAAAAAAAGAAAGATAAATTAGAAAGATAGATAGATGAGTTAGAAAGAAAGAAAGATTAGTTAGAAACAAAGATTGGTTGGATAGTTTAAAAGAAAGAAAGATTAGTTAGAAAGAATGATTAGTTAAAAGAAAGAAAGATTAGTTAGAAAGAAAGGTTAGTTAAAAGAAAGAAAGAAAGACATTAGTTGGAAAGAAAGAAAGATAAGTTTGAAAGAATAGTTAGATATATGAGACAGAAAGAAAGATTAGTTAAAAAGAAAGACATTTGTTAGAAAGAAAGAAAGAAAAAGAAAGAAGAAAGAAAGAAAGAAAGAAAGAAAGAAAGAAAGAAAGAAAAGAAAGAAAGAAAGAAAGACTAGTTAAAAAGATAGGATAAGTGTGAAAGAAAGACATTAGTTAGAAAGAAAGAAAGATAAGTTTGAAAGAAAGAAAGATTAGTTAAAAATAAAGAAAGATTAGTTAGAAATAAAGAATAGTTTAAAAGAAAGAGAGATTACAGTTTTTTTATTCGCTTTGGTACTATTTTCACAAGTAACTTGTACATTTTCAAAACTCTTAGTGCTAATATCACAACAGATCATCAAAAGTGCACTTTTTTCAAACATTTCATCATGTTTTCAATTGTGTAAGTACAATTCACAAAATCACAAAGTATCCTTTTCACGACATAAAATAAGTGTTTCATCTAAATAATTGTTTCATTCACAGTAACTGCCTTTCATAAAGCTCTTACTATCAAACTTTTGATTTGCATCTCTTTTTGTTCAGTTTAATACATTTGTCTATTATTTAACCCAACTGATCTTAATGGTTAATCAATGAATCATTTGGTACACCTATAGATTTCTATACAAATGAAACTCGAAAAATTAGAATATCGTGCAAAAGTTCATGTATTTCAGTAATTCAAATTAAAAGGTGAAACTAATACATTTAGTCTATGGAACTATAAACACATGCATGATTATACTTTTCAGAGGGCCGACATTTCTGTATTTACGTAAAATTCTTTTTTTACAGTAATTGATTTCATGTAATATTCTAATTTTCTGCGATTTTGAATTTGGGTTTTTCATAAGCTGTAATCCATAATCATCAAAATTATAACTTTTGCATGATATTCAAATTTTTCGAGTTTCACCTGTAGATATTGATTCTATATTTCTATAGAACTTGTTTGCAATTTCCGATATGGATAACCAAATGTAATGAATTATTTTTACATAAGTGATTTATAGATACAGTTTTTTTTATTCTCTTTGGTACTATTTTCACAAGTAAGGTGTACATTTTCAAAACTCTTAGTGCTAATATCACAACAGATCATCAAAAGTGCACTTTTTTCAAACATTTCATCATGTTTTCAATTGTGTTAGTACAATTCACAAAATCACAAAGTCTCCTTTTCACAAAACAAAATAAGTGTTTCATCTACATACATGTTTCATTCACAGTAACTGCCTTTCATAAAGCTCTTACTATCAAACTTTTGATTTGCATCTCTTTTTGTTCAGTTTAATACATTTGTCTTTTATTTAACCCAACTGATCTTTATGGTTAATCAATGAATCATTTGGTACACCTATAGACTTCTATACAAATGAAACTCGAAAAATTAGAATATCGTGCAAAAGTTCATGTATTTCAGTAATTCAAATTAAAAGGTGAAACTAATACATTTAGTATATATAACTATATACATATGATTATACTTTTCAGAGGGCCGAGATTTCTGTATTTACAGTAAAATTCTTTTTTTATTGATTTCATGTAATTATTCTAATTTTTGAGATTTTGAATGGGGTTTCATTAAGCTGTAAGCCATATTCATCAAAACTATAACTTTTGCACGATATTCTAATTTTTCGAGTTTCACTTGTAGATATTGATTGTATAGACAGTTTCTATAGAACTTGTTTGCAATTTCCGATATGGATAACCAAATGTAATGAATTCTTATTACAAAAGTGATTTATAGAAATAATAACCACCACTATGTTCAAAGTGTGTGCACACGCATGTGTGTGTGTGAAAGAGATACAGAGAAATTTGTCATTTGTGAAAACACTGTAAAGCAGAATAGAGTATAAGGGAGATAAACGGTCGATGACTGTAAAACATAGATTGATTAGAGATGCATCAGTAGAAGGGAGACAGATGGCATCAAATACAGCATTTTACATTACAGTATGTATGCCATGTGATACTGTAAACAGATTACCATGGTAGAGACTGCCACATTACTGTAACTCAACCATCATCTGTAAAGGTCCACTACTGTAGAGATTTAGTCAAATGTATATAGTGAAATCATTTACTGTATTACCAGAAAACTCTGTTCTCGCACAGAACCTCATGGCTGTGTCATACTTCATCACAGCTTTTGATAACTCACTGCAGATACTATTACAAACATTATGGATTCAATTACATAAGTTAGGTAATGCATGTGTATTTTCTAAATGTGACAACTGTAGTCTGTAGTCTGTATTACTGTAATTATTTCAGCAACAAGGGTGATTTGAAACATGTGTCTTGCATTGTTTGCTGTTGAATGAACTGATTGTTAAAAGTACTAAATTGAAATAAGATCATACTTTTGTGTTTCTGTGATTAAACCAAACGTTCTCATTACATATTACAATAATCTTGTGTTTGAAACAATAATTATGTGGACTGAAAAATGTATAACTGTAATGAAAGCATGAGGCCATGTTTTGAAAGAATGACTAGCTGCGTTACAAGTGTGATCAGTTTGGATTTTTGTACTAAGAGTTTTGAAAATGTACACCTTACTTGTGAAAATAGTACCAAAGCGAATTAAAAAAACTGTAATAACCACCACTATGTTCAAGTGTGTGTGTGTCTGTGTGTGAGAGATACAGAGAAATTTGTCATTTGTGAAAACACTGTAAAGCAGAATAGAGTATAAGGGAGATAAACGGTTGATGACTGTAAAACATTATATTGATTAGAGATGCATCAGTAGAAGGGAGACAGATGGCACAAATACAGCATTTTACATTACAGTGTGTATTCTATGTGATACTGTAAACAGATTACCATAGAGACTGCCACATTACTGTAACTCAACCTTCATCTGTAAAGGTCCACTACTGTATAGATTCAGTCAAATGGTATAGAGTAGAAATCATTTACTGTATTGCTAGAAAACTCTGTTCTAGCACAGATCCTCATGGCTGTGTCATACTTCATCACAGCTTTTGAAAACTCACTGCAGATACTATTACAAACATTATGGATTCAATTACATAAGTTAGGTAATGGCATGTGTATTTTCTAATGTGACAACTGTAGCCTGTATTACTGTAATTATTTCAGCACAAGGGTGATTTGAAACATGTATCTTGCATTGTTTGACTGTAACTGATTGTTAAAAGTACTAAATTGAAAGAAGATCATACTGTTGTGTTTCTGTGATTAAACCAAACGTTCTCATTACATATTACAATAATCTTGTGTTTGAAACAATGATTATGCGGACTGAAAAATGTATAACTGTAATAAAGCATGGGATCATATTTTGAAAGAATGACTAGCTGCGTTACAAGTGTGATCAGTTTGGATTTTTGTACTAAGAGTTTTAAAAATGTACACCTTACTTGTGAAAATAGTACCAAAGCGAATAAAAAAAACTGTAGTTAGAAAGAAAGAATAGTTAAAAAAAGAAAGATAGTTAGAAAAAAGATTAGTTAGAAAAAAAAAGATAGATAAGAAGAAAGAAAGAAAGAAAGAAAGAAAGAAAGAAAAGAAAGAAGAAAGAAAGAAAGAAAGAAAGAAAGAAAGAAAGAATTAGTTAGAAGAAAGAAAATAAGTTAGAAAGATAGATAGATAAGTTAGAAAGAATAGATAGATTAGAGAAAGAAGCTAGTAGGATTAGTTTAAAGAAAGAAAGATAGATCAATTAGAATGATGAAAGATTAGTATAAAGAAAAAAAGATTAGTTTGAAAGAAAGAAAGATTGGTTAGAAAGAAAAAAAATTAGAAAGATTAGAACAAATAAATTCATTGTGCAATTAAGAAAAATCGCATAACATATGTGCCTTTGCATTACAATGCATACAGAACTAACTCAGAACTAACTCATTCCCTTGTGCAATGAATGAATGAATGTCAACCTATGTGCTGTTGCATTGCATGCAAGATCTAAAATAATCGTTTGTGCATTACAGACGTACATATAAACTATGCACCGTTTCATTGCATTGAATTAAAAAGAGCTAAGTTGATCGTTTCTACATTGATCATTGACCTGTACTGTTGCATTGCACTGTATTTAAAATTTTACTTAATTGCATGCAAGATCTAATTTATTCTGTTGTGCATTTGAAAGATAACTCAAAAACATGTGCAACAAACTTGCATGCAATGAATTACTCTTATTTGCACAAAATAACTGACGTATTTCATTGTGCATTAAAGATCTAAAATAATCGTTTGTGCATTAAAACTTACATATACACTTTGCACCGTTTCATTGCATTGATTCAAAGAGCTAAGTTGATCGTTTTTACATTGATCATACAGCATATGTGCATTGCACTGTATTTAAAATTTTACTTAATTGCATGCAAGATCTAACTTATTCTGTTGTGCATTTGAAAGATAACACAACATGTGCAACAAGCTTGCATGCAATGAGCAATGCTCTTATTTGCACAAAATAAATGACGTATTTCATTGTGCATTAAAGAAACAACAACATATAAAGAAACAACGTTGTGCCAAAAGAAACTAAGGCAAAAAATGTTGTATACAACAATACAAATGTATTGCATTGCATAATCAATGTTAATTCGTTTTGTAGTTGTGAAGGCTATATTTAATAGGATTGCATACAATAACAAATTCCTTTGTGCAATGAAAAGATGTGAGCATTAAATTACATGAGCATACCATTGCATTGCAATGCATAAATAACTAACTAATTTCCTTTGTGGGACAATTGGAGAGAAGACATATGTGATTTATACATACAACCAAGCGTTTTGCATTGAAGAATAACAAGCAACTAACTCATTCCGTAGTGCAATGAAGAAAGATATTATATGCAATTTACTGTTGCAATGCAATGCAAATACGATTAAGCGTTGTCTAGTGAAGAATATATGCACTTTTTTCATTGCAATCGAATAACTATTCCTAAAGTGCATTGAAGAGATTGAAATGCAATCTGCTATATAGTGTTTTGCATTGAAGAAAACAATATATAAGCCCTTTACTGCAATTCTAGTAATAATAACTAACTCATTCCATAGAGATGTGCAATGCAATTTACCACTTTACGACTTTTACGGAATTTAGATACATTCAGCAGGTCAAATATGGACAATTCTCTAGCTGATTTAACATCAGAAATAATCTATGAGCATATGTTGTTCCCTTTTGGGGACCCTTTGGCTAGAAAAATATGTTATGGGTCAAACTTAGGCTGCCTGAAGAAACATCAGAAGTCGTAAATGGCAGATTGCATTGCACATCTCTTAATGCACTACGGAATGAGTTAGTTATTGAATGCATTGCAATAAAGGGCTTATATATTGTTTTTTTTTTTTTTTCAATGCAAAACGCTTGATGCATTAATTGAGTGCATCTCTTCAATGCACTTTAGGTATTAGTTAATGAATGCATTGCAATGAAAAAAGTGCATATTACTTACATGTTATTCTTCACTAGACAACGCTTAATCGTATTTGCATTGCATTGTAACAGTAAATTGCTTATAATATGCAAAGCATTGCACTACGGAATGAGTTAGTTGCTTATGTTATTCTTCAATGCAAAACTTCTCCAATTGTCCCACAAAGGAAATTAGTTAGTTATTTATGCATTGCAATGCAATGTTATGCTCATGTAACTTAATGCTCACATCTTTTCATTGCATAAAGGAATTAGTTATTGTATGCAATCTTATTAAATATTGCCTTAACAACTACAAAACGAATTAACATTGATTATGCAATGCAATACATTTGTATTGTTGTATACAACATTTTAGTCTAGTAGCCAAGGTGAACCCGGAAATGTTGAGTACTCCAAAGTTTTATTGCAGAAATGTGAAGTATGGGTCCCCAGCATACAGAAACTGCTGGATGCTAATTTTCAGATGTTGAGCAATTTGCATAATTAAAATATTAGCTTAATCGTACATTTTGACCACATATTTTGCACTGTATGGCCAATTTATACAATATGTGAGTGGTTTTAGATGTTTTAGAGGATGCTGATTTCTTTTCTGCCATTTTCAGATTTCAAAGAGCTAATTTTATTACATATCTTGATTTATTTAGGCAAATTTTTGATTACTTTCAGCCATAAATTTAGGTTATTTTTATGGTAAACAAAATAATCTTACATTTCAGAATGTTTATGCATTGTTTTCAGGGTGTAGTGAGGCTGAATCCCCTCCTGACACCTGAAGATTCAAAATAGCTTTTTGGATAAAAAGAATGAATCTTTGTTAGGCTGAATGTTATGCATTTCTGAAGGAAAAAGCATGCGGGTATTTGACATTACTTGGATCCTGCAACTGTACGATACATATTAATGGGGTAGCTCTTTAAGACACCCAATGACATGACATCACCTAAGCCCATCACCATGTGTGATCAATGAACTATGTACAAATATACACTATGCCATACAAGACAGGTCCCGCAAGTCGCTAGGGCAACGCCCCAATGGCAGAAGGGCTGCCCAGGTTGGTCCGCAAGCGCAAGATCCAACGAGGACCCAGTTAAAACTCTGCCAGACGCAAGAGTTAAAACTGAGTCTGGGCAACCCGGGTCAGCCTGCCAGACGCATTTTTTCTCCATTCTGTCACCTGATGGATTTTTAGTTCCTTGCCACTGTTGCTTTGGCTTTTGGCTTGCTAAGTTGGGGGCATTTAATATTCAACTATATATTGATCTGCCATACTCAAGGTGGTCGATGACGCAATTTTCTTCTAGAAACAAACTTTGTTGTATTCATTTCATGTTATCACTGTGAAGCTGCTTTGTATTGTATTGTATTGTATTGTATCTGTATTGTAAAAAGCGCTATATAAATAAAGGTGACTTGACTGACTAGATGTGAACATATGCCAAATGATTGGATCCAAACTGCAACCTGCTCAGGGTTGGTTGAAATACCCTTCAAATACCCCTGCTCCCTTCCCTTGCCTGATGTATGTCTGCTTCCCAAAACATATCGGCTCACACTGCAGGTGCACCATCTAAATGGCGGGACACATGACTTCCGGCAAGAAGGTCTCTTTGTTTTGAAAGTACTGAACCCTAGAGTTGAATCATTAAATACAACAACTTGAGAAACCAACAATAACACTGAATATCGACAGTTTTTAATCCTTTCCTTATCAAACCACAAGAAGTCTGAATTTTTAAAAAAGAAGAATCCGAAATTTTTAAATAATGGTAACTAATTTTAGAACACCAGATTCACCCACAAAATAGATCTGACTAGAAATTCACAATGTATTGAAGAATACTGTCATTATAACTCTGTCCACCTTTTATCTTAATGTGAAAACATAAGTAATGTCAACATTAAAATGTCAAAATTAAATCCATTGACTGACTTTTGTACGAAAATTAAGGCGATATAAGAAAAATAAGGTGCAAGGTGAATTTCGACTTTAAAACTAAACTATGCTCCCTTGCTTTACAACAGCTTATTTGCATAAAGACATGACCGGACCTCAAGAAATGTAAGTAAATTTAGGTTATCAACATTCACATCAAAGAGCAAGAGCTCTTGTGATTCTGAAATGTGAGATTATTGTGTTTATCATGAAAATAACCACAAATTTTGTCCGAAATTAATAAAAAATGTATCCAAATATGTTATAGAATTACCATTTTGAAGTCTGAAAGTGCCAGAAATGAAATCAGCATCCTCTAAAACCTCTTAAACCACTCACATATTGTATAAATTGGCCAGACAGGGCAAAATATGTGGTCAAAATGAACGATTAAGCTAATCATGCTAATTATGCAAATTGCTCAACATATGCAAATTAGCATCCAGCAGTTTCTGTATGTTGGGGACCCACACTTCACATTTCTGCAATAAAATGTTGGTGTACTCAACATTTCCGGGTTCACAATGGGGCTCTATGGGCTGGCTACTAGACTATTTATTGCGTTACCTCTCTTCATGGCACAATGTTGTTTCTTTATATGTTGTTGTTTCTTTAATGCACAATGCCAGTTATTAGGGCCCAAGCCCAAAGGGCGAAGGCCCTATTGTTTTCCTAAGGATTATTTATTATTATTAGGGCCCAAGCCCAAAGGGCGAAGGCCCTATTGTTTTCCTAAGGATTATTTATAATTAGGGCCCAAGCCCAAAGGGCGAAGGCCCTATTGTTTTCCTAAGGATTATTTATTATTATTATTATTATTATTATTATTATTATTATTATTATTATTATTATTTTTCTTCTACCTTTTGGACACTTTTGGAGGCCTTAACATGCTCAAAAACTCCTGAAACTTTGCACACATGTCAGAACCCGCGGCCATCAGGGCCGGGCTGAAGATGGTACCCGGGCGTGGCAGGGGGGCTCGACAGCGCCCCCTGGAACGGGGTCCGAAAACATGGTCCATAAATCAAACACGCTTGCATGTAATAATATGAAACTCGGTACACATGTAGATCTCATCGTTTCATATATACTTCGCACTCTAACTTTTTACCCCAGCCCAACAGGAAGTCGGCTATTTAGGCTTGTTTGGAAAACGCATGCAAAGGAATGTGAAACACTCCTCCTAGAGAATTCAAACACACGGCACGAAACTCGGTCAGCGTGAAGTCAAGACACTGAGGATGAAAAATTGCCAGGGGATTTTTGATATCTCGAACGGTTTGGCCGTGGCGAGGAAACGAAATTATGGCGAGAAACGTGAAACAGGAAGTGTGTTATAACTACTGCATATATTAACTAATCTTGATGAAACTTCAGCAGTGTGTTCGTTGTAAGAGCCCGATCACATGGATGTGACTATTGTGAGTCAAAGTTATAGCGCCACCAACTGGCAGCAGGAAGTGTGTCACTTCCAAAATGCTTTTAAATCACCCTCTTATTTTTACCCGATTTGCTTCAAACTTCATGTGCATAATGTAGACACATGCCAGATGTAGACCTGTGAAAGGATTATTGATATCTTAGACACTGTTGCCATGGCAATGCATCAAACATTAATATTCCTTTTTTTAAGCTTTTTCATGCTTTTTTATGCTTTCGGGCACTTTTGGGGTTCTTAACGTGCTCGAAAACTCTTGAAACTTTGCACACAGGACAAAACCCGCGGCCATCAGGGCCAGGCTGAAGCTGGTACCCGGGCGTGGCAGGGGGGCTCGACAGCGCCCCCTTGAACGGGTCCGACAATTTGGTCCATATATCCAACACGCTTGACCCTATTTGCTTCAAACTTGATGTGTATAATGTAGACACAAGCCAGATGTAGACCTGTGAAAGGATTGTTGATATCTTAGATGCTGTTGCCGTGACAACGCATCAAACTTTAATGTTCTTTTTGGATACTTTTGAGATTCTTAGCGCACTTTTGGGGCCCTTAACATGCTCAAAAACTCTTGAAACTTTGCACACGGGTCAGAAAACGCGGCCATCAGGGCCGGGCTGAAGCTGGTACCCGGGCGTGGCAGGGGGGCTCGACAGCGCCCCCTGGAACGGGGTCCGAAAACTTGGTCCATAAATCAAACAGGCTTTACCCGATTTGCTTCAAACTTGATGTGTATAATGTAGACACACGCCAGATGTAGACCTGTGAAAGGATTGTTGATATCTTAGATGCTGTTGCCGTGACAACGCATCAAACTTTAATATTCTTTTTGGATACTTTTGAGATTCTTAGCGCACTTTTGGGGCCCTTAACATGCTCAAAAACTCTTGAAACTTTGCACACGGGTCAGAAAACGCGGCCATCAGGGCCGGGCTGAAGCTGGTACCCGGGCGTGGCAGGGGGGCTCGACAGCGCCCCCTGGAACGGGGTCCGAAAACTTGGTCCATAAATCAAACACGCTTGCATGTAATAATATGAAACTCGCTACACATATAGATCTCATCGGTTCATATATCCTTTGTACTTTTACTTTTTACCCCAGCCCAACAGGAAGTCGGCTATTATGGTTTGTTTGAAAGCGTATGCCCCTGGAATTCGATATACTAATCCTAGAGAATTCAACCAATCGCCACAAAACTCGGTGTGCACGAAGTCAAGACATTGAGGATGAAAAATTGCCAGGGGATTTTTGATATCTCGAACGGTTTGGCCGTGGCGAGGAAACGAATTTATGGCGAATAATGGAAACAGGAAGTGTGTTATAACTTCAGCATACATTAACTGATCTTGATGAAACTTCAGCAGTGTGTTCGCTGTAAGAGTCCGATCACATGGATGTGACTATTGTGAGTCAAAGTTATAGCGCCACCAACTGGCAGCAGGAAGTGTGTCACTTCCTAAAGGCTTTGAAATCACCCTCTTATTTTTACCCGATTTGCTTCAAACTTCATCTGTATAATGTAAATACACTGCAGATGAAGACCTGTGAAGGGATTCTTGATATCTTTGAAACTGTTGCAGTGGCAACGCATCAAACTTTAATATTCTTGTTTGATGCTTTTGATGCTCTGAGTCAATATGGCAAGCCGTTTTAACATTTAATCATTTTAACCTACTAGTCTCTTTTTTCATGCTACTAGTACTTATTTTTTATATACTAGTATCTATTCCATTAAGTAATAGTACTTATTCATTAGCGACTAGTGCTTATTCTTTAGTACTAGTGCCTATTCCTTAGATAGTAGTGCTTATTCTTTAGATATTCTTTTGAATACGTATTAGTAGCTAATGAATAAGTACTGGTATCTATTTAATAGGTACTAGTATGTAATGACTTAGAACTAGTATTTATTGAATAAATACTAGTATCTATTAATAGGTACTATTATCTAAAATGTCATTTTCTCTCTCTCTCTCTCTGAGCAAATATGGCAAGCCGTTTTAACATTTAATCATTTTAACATACTAGTCTCTATTTTCATGCTACTAGTACTTATTTTTTAGATATTAGTATCTATTCCATTAAGTACTAGTACTTATTCATTAGCGACTAATGCTTATTCTGTTTAGAATATTCAAAGTGCTTATTCAATTTGTATGCTTATTTATATTTTCAGAGTAGAAAATCAGATTTTTCTGCTTATTCAATATTGCATCTAAAAAGTGACTTGACGTGTGTGTGTGTGTGTGTGTGTGTGTGTGTGTGTGTGTGTGTGTGTGTGTGTGTGTGTGTGTGTGTGTGTGTGTGTTTGAGAGAGCGATTGTGTCTGTTACAGTGACAAGAGTTTTTAAGCCTTGTCTTTTTGTATATATATATATTTTTTATATAAAAAACATGTGCATACAACCCATGTATTTTTAATGTATAGTTTGCTTTAAATTAAATTAAGATTGTATGTTTGGTAATTGAACCTAAATAAATGTAAAATGAATGTGCTATATTTCAGATCAATATATTTGTTTTCCTTCATTTTAATCAACACTAACTTTATTCTCATCTGAATTATAAATAACTTATTTCTGTATAAAATAAAAAATCCCGAATAATCCAGACCAACCAGAGCACACTATTTCTACAACATCATCAGTGCTGAAGCGGGACTACCAGAGCCGTTCGGCAGATAGCGAGCAGATATTTTGTGTCACGTCGTGCACAATAACCCTAAAGGCACCAGGGTGGTGATGCCACCGGCTTTATTTATATATATATATATATAATATATATATATATATATATATATATATATATATATATATATATATAAATAAATATAGCTGCGAGCAGCGATGAAGGGCCAAAGCCGGCGGTACCGCCACCCTGGTGCACCAGGGTTGCGGTGCCACCGGCTTGGGCCCGTAATCGCTGCTCGCAGCTATATTTCTTCTTCTTCTTCTTCTTCTAATTATTTTTTTACTACCTTTTGGACACTTTTGGAGGCCTTAACATGCTCAAAAACTCCTGAAACTTTGCACACATGTCAGAACCCGCGGCCATCAGGGCCGGGCTGAAGATGGTACCCGGGCGTGGCAGGGGGGCTCGACAGCGCCCCCTGGAACGGGGTCGGAAAACATGGTCCATAAATCAAACACGCTTGCATGTAATAATATGAAACTCGGTACACATGTAGATCTCATCGTTTCATATATACTTCGCACTCTAACTTTTTACCCCAGCCCAACAGGAAGTCGGCTATTTAGGCTTGTTTGGAAAACGCATGCAAAGGAATGTGAAACACTCCTCCTAGAGAATTCAAACACACGGCACGAAACTCGGTCAGCGTGAAGTCAAGACATTGAGGATGAAAGTTTGCGAGGGGATTTTTGATATCTCGAACGGTTTGGGCGTGGCGAGGAAACGAAATTATGGCGAGAAACGTGAAACGGGAAGTGTGTCATAACTACGGCATACATTAACTAATCTTGATGAAACTTCAGCAGTGTGTTCGTTGTAAGAGCCCGATCACATGGATGTGACTATTGTGAGTCAAAGTTATAGCGCCACCAACTGGCAGCAGGAAGTGTGTCACTTTCAAAATGCTTTGAAATCACCCTCTTATTTTTACCCGATTTGCTTCAAACTTCATCTGTATAATGTAAATACACGGCAGATGAAGACCTGTGAATGGATTCTTGATATCTTTGAAACTGTTGCTGTGGCAATCCATCAAACTTTAATATTCTTTTTGGATGCTTTTGAGACTCTTAGCATGCCTGAAATTGCTTAAAATTGCATGAAACTCGACAGACAGATCATATTTATTAGCCAGGTGACATGTGCATAGTTTCAGAAATGGGCGTGGTGCAGGGACTCAGTAGCGCCACCTTTTGACAAAAGTGGGCGGGTTAGTTTCATCTAGAGTTACAAAAATCTGTATTTATATAGTTCTCCTCCAGCCAGACAACTTTCTAATTTACAGTCATTAGCAATAACCAAGAGGAAGTCAGATATTTTGGTTTGAATATGGTCATTTCTCTCTGAGCCTACGTCTCTGTGACTGCTCTCTGTGTGTGTGTGTCTGTGAGTGTGGGGAGGGGGAGGGGGAGTGGGGCTATGTGCCTGCTCTCTGTGTGTGTGTGTGTGTCTGTGAGTGTGGGGAGGGGAGGGGGAGTGGGGCTAGATTAACCATTTCAATGCTGTGTGGTTTGGCCTTCATTAAAAAAGGAAATAAATGTCTTAAGCCTTGTATTTTTTAAATACGTTTTTTTAATAAAGTAAAGGCATATAACAGACATGCTGCATTTAAATTTTTTTAATAAAACATTGTTTTTTATGTTTTTCAAGCCATTTGATTTATGAGGACTTTTGAAATGTCCTCATAAACCACCCATAAGTTGTAATACCAGTGTAATACACGTCATTATACAAATTTGTGTCCTCATAAATCACATAAACCAACCCACACAAACCAACCCACACACATACACACACACACACACACACACAACACACACACACACACACACACACCAAATTGACGGTGGGTGGCAATGGTATATTTAAAAGTGCATAATTGTAATATCTGCAAGGCACCCCTAGTCCAGTCTTATTAAATGTATGCTTCATCTTTCATTTTAATTTGTAAATTTGATCAATAAATTCAATTATTTAAAATAATAAGATACTATATGGCTGTTACCCTAGGTAGGGCTGATCAAATTACATCATTTATATTGAAAAATAACAATGCATTAAAAGATGTTATGAGATTGTTTTAAATATGAGTCAATTAAAAATCGTTGGAAAGAATGATACTTTTAAACATAACACTGAACCGTCACTAGGTGTCGCCAGGCTACCGTCTTAATGAGCGAGTCATTGATTCATTCGTTCAAACGATTCGTTCGAACGACTGAGTCATTCATGAATGAGACAGGTATGGATTGGTCATTGAATCTAGGGTTTGCGATGTCTACCAATTTGGCATCAGACGATGTGTACAGTGAAACATCGCGATGGACGATGATATCGGGAGGAGGGGCGGGGCTAACGTTTTAATTTTTCACTTAAGCAATAAGCCCCGCAAAGCCGTGTTTTACAGTGGATTTAGAACAGCTAAGGGGCGTAGGCACAACGCGGAGATATTTTCCTCTACATCTCATCAGCCATTTTGATTTCGGCACGCTCTGAGTCTGCAGCAGCTGACCACTAGGAGCGAATGTACATGATGTACAATGTACACGTGACAGAGCAGCCAGATCCAGACTGTGCTTTCGCGCTGTGGCTGGCGCTGAGCCAGAGACAGACGCGTTCAGTGCTTGTCATATTATATCACAACTATTCAGTGTTTTTAACCACATAATGTTTATTTTAGGTTTCAGACATTTAAATGCATATAATTTATAGCAAAACAATACATTTATAGTTTGTAAAATACACAATGGTGTCTATGGAAGCAGCAATAACAACCCATTCAAATATATTTGCCGACGGATTTTATATCAGACACACAGTGTAAGGAACTATAAAGTTAACTCTATTCTTCTCCCAGTTCACCGGCCATGTATTTCGGGAGAAACTGTTTTTTAAACGACAAAACAAACTCACTTACACACATTTGAGAATAAGAATAGAAGATAGTTGATGACATGGTAACCAGGTTTGTTAATATTTATAAATAAAAGCGCTAACATTACATGTCACACAGCGCTATTTTGGCTGTGGTGAATCACGTGCCAAGCATGACGCGTCACCATGGAAACATGGGGGGGGGGGGGGTCGCGATGCTGGCTTAACTATGATATCGTCTATCGGCACAGATGCGCAATGGTTCTGCTGTGATCTTTGTTTAACTATTTTCGCTGCTGAAACAGAAAAAACGTCAATATTGCATCTAAAATGTAAGTGACTTGACGTGTGTGTGTGTGTGTGTGTGTGTGTGTGTGTGTGTGTGTGTGTGTGTGTGTGTGTGTGAGAGAGGTGTGTCTGTTACAGTGAAAAGAGTTTAACCCTTTAAGGCAGTGGATCTCAATCCTGGTCCTAGGGAGCCACTGCTCTGCATAGTTTGTATGTCTCCCTCATTTAACACACCTGATTCAGATCATCAGCTCGTTAGGAAAGAGCTTTATTAACTGAAGTGGGTGTGTCAGATAAAGGAGACATATAAAATGTGCAGAGCAGTGGCACCCATAGGACCAAGATTGAGAACCACTGCTTTAAGGCCTTGTCTTTTTTGGATATATCTTCTTTTTTTTTTATGTGCATACAACCCATATATTTTAAATGTATTGTTTGCTTTAAATTAAATTAAGATTGTATGTTTGGTAATTGAACCTAAATAAATTTAAAATTAATGTGCTATATTTCAGATCAATATAATTGTTTTCTTTCATTTTAATCAACACTAACTTTATTCTCTATCTGTATTATAAATAACTTATTTCTGCATAAATTAAAAAATCCCCAATAATCCAGACCAACCAGAGCGCACTAATTCTACAACATCATCAGTGCTGAAGCGGAACTACCAGAGCGGTTCGGCAGATAGCGAGCAGATATTTTGTGTCACGTCGTGCACAATAACGCTAAAGGCACCAGGCTGGCGGTGCCACTGGCTTTATATATATATATATATATATATATATATATATATATATATATATATATATATATATATATATATATATATATATATATATATATATATATATATATAAATATAGCTGCGAGCAGCGATGAAGGGCCAAAGCCGACGGTACCGCCACCCTGGTGCACCAGGGTTGCGGTGCCACCGGCTTGGGCCCGCAATCGCTGCTCGCAGCTATATTTATTATTATTATTATTTTTTTACTACCTTTTGGACACTTTTGGAGGCCTTAACATGCTCAAAAACTCCTGAAACTTTGCACACATGTCAGAACCCGCGGCCATCAGGGCCGGGCTGAAGATGGTACCCGGGCGTGGCAGGGGGGCTCGACAGCGCCCCCTGGAACGGGGTCCGAAAACATGGTCCATAAATCAAACACGCTTGCATGTAATAATATGAAACTCGGTACACATGTAGATCTCATCGTTTCATATATACTTCGCACTCTAACTTTTTACCCCAGCCCAACAGGAAGTGGGCTATTTAGGGTTGTTGGTAAAACACACGCAAAGGAATTTGAAGTACTCCTCCTAGAGAATTCAAACACACGGCACGAAACTCGGTCAGCGTGAAGTCAAGACATTGAGGATGAAAGTTTGCGAGGGGATTTTTGATATCTCGAACGGTTTGGCCGTGGCGAGGAAACAAAATTATGGCGAGAAACGTGAAACAGGAAGTGTGTCATAACTTCAGCATACATTAACTAATCTTGATGAAACTTCAACAGTGTGTTCGTTGTAAGAGCCCGATCATATGGATGTGACTATTGTGAGTCAAAGTTATAGCGCCACCAACTGGCAGCAGGAAGTGTGTCACTTTCAAAATGCTTTGAAATCACCCTCTTATTTTTACCCGATTTGCTTCAAACTTCATTTGTATAATGTAAATACACGGCAGATGAAGACCTGTGAATGGATTCTTGATATCTTTGAAACTGTTGCTGTGGCAATCCATCAAACTTTAATATTCTTTTTGGATGCTTTTGAGACTCTTAGCATGCCTGAAATTGCTTAAAATTGCATGAAACTCGACAGACAGATCACATTTATTAGCCAGGTGACATGTGCATAGTTTCAGAAACGGGCGTGGTGCAGGGACTCAGTAGCGCCACCTTTTGCCAAAAGTGGGGGGGTTAGTTTCATCTAGAGTTACAAAAATCTGTATTTATATAGTTCTCCTCCAGCCAGACAACTTTCTAATTTACAGTCATTAGTAACAACCAAGAGGAAGTCAGATATTTTGGTTTGAATATGGTCATTTCTCTCTGAGCCTACGTCTCTGTGACTGCTGTCTGTGTGTGTGTCTGTGAGTGTGGGAAGGGGGAGGGGGAGTGGGGCTAGATTAACCATTTCACTGCTGTGTGGTTTGGCCTTCATTAAAAAAGAAAATAAATGTCTTAAGCCTTGTATTTTTTAAATACGTTTTTTTAATAAAGGCATATAACAGACATGCTGCATTTAAATTTTTTTAATAAAACATTGTTTTTTATGTTTTTCAAGCCATTTGATTTATGAGGACTTTTGAAATGTCCTCATAAACCACCCATAAGTTGTAATACCAGTGTAATACACGTCATTATACAAATTTGTGTCCTCATAAATCACATAAACCAACCCACACAAACCAACCCACACACACACACACACACACACACACACACACACACACACACACACACACACCAAATTGACGGTGGGTGGCAATGGTATATTTAAAAGTGCATAATTGTAATATCTGCAAGGCACCCCTAGTCCAATCTTATTAAATGTATGCTTCATCTTTCATTTTAATTTGTAAATTTGATCAATAAATTCAATTATTTAGAATAATAAGATACTATATGGCTGTTACCCTAGGTAGGGCTGATCAAATTACATCATTTACATTGAAAAATAACAATGCATTAAATTATGTTATGAGATTGTTTTAAATATGAGTCAATTAAAAATCGTTGGAAAGAATGATACTTTTAAACATAACACTGAACCGTCACTAGGTGTCGCCAGGCTACCGTCTTAATGAGCGAGTCATTGATTCATTCGTTCAAACGATTCGTTCGAACGACTGAGTCATTCATGAATGAGACAGGTATGGATTGGTCATTGAATCTAGGGTTTGCGATGTCTACCAATTTGGCATCAGACGATGTGTACAGTGAAACATCGCGATGGACGATGATATCGGAGGAGGGTCGGGGCTAACGTTTTAATTTTTCACTTAAGCAATAAGCCCCGCAAAGCCGTGTTTTACAGTGGATTTAGAACAGCTAAGGGGCGTAGGCACAACGCGGAGATATTTTCCTCTACATCTCATCAGCAATTTTGATTTCGGCACGCTCTGAGTCTGCAGCAGCTGACCACTAGGAGCGAATGTACATGATGTACAATGTACACGTGACAGAGCAGCCAGATCCAGACTGTGCTTTCGCGCTGTGGCTGGCGCTGAGCCAGAGACAGACGCGTTCAGTGCTTGTCATATTATATCACAACTATTCAGTGTTTTTAACCACATAATGTTTATTTTAGGTTTCAGACATTTAAATACATATAACTTATAGCAAAACAATACATTTATAGTTTGTAAAATACACAATGGTGTCTATGGAAGCAGCCATAACAACCCATTCAAATATATTTGCCGACGGATTTTATTCATATCAGACACACAGTGTAAGTAACTATAAAGTTAACTCTATTCTTCTCCCAGTTCACCGGCCATGTATTTCGGGAGAAACTGTTTTTTAAACGACAAAACAAACTCACTTACACACATTTGAGAATCAGAATAGAAGATAGTTAATGACATGGTAACCAGGTTTGTTAATATTTATAAATAAAAGCGCTAACGTTACATGTCTATTTTGGCTGTGGTGAATCACGTGCCAAGCATGACGCGTCACCATGGAAACATGGGGGGGGGGGGGGGGTCGCGATGCTGGCTTAAAGCAAAGAGGCACAAGAGGCGAAACTCTGATGCTTTTCTGGTAACAGCCACTAGGTGGCGCTTCGGGAGCGCGGCCGCCATTTTGGGATGAATATTCCAACGGGAGTTACTGGACAACAGCACAGATAACAGTTTTTTGAGGTAGTTTTTTCTTGCATTATAGAATATTTCCATTTTATGCAACTTTACACATTTACTACTATTATTAGTTACCAACTCCACTTGGCCTGAAATATATTTTGTACGTTTTAATCCCCTGGATCATGCTACAAACATGATGATCTTATGGAACATTATGCATTGCTGTGTCCGTTATCCTATAATTGCCACAATTTTGTACAGTGGCTGTGTTTTTGTTTACATAGTCTTGCTTTAACGGTCATTAATATACGATATAATAAGTTTACTGTAAAGCTGTTTCTATTGCTGTTGTATAGGCCTAATAGTTGTACAAATAGAGAGTTTGTAGGCCTAATACTGTATACGTGTTGTTGTAGCCATTAAATAAGCGCATTTAGTTTCATATTTGTTCAAATATTATAATGTTTTTTTCCCCATATTGATTATGAAAAGTGAACAGCATGAGTATGATATCGGGAGACATGAAGTGGCTCATACATGATTTTGACTCATTAGCCTACGCTGTGTTTTGTAGAAAGCCTTTCTTTAAAATTAATTTCGTTTTGTATAAATTCTATCTTATTTTTATTTTTTTTAAATTTAATCGGCTGGATTTAATAAATGGCAAATATAGCAGACATAATCATGACATCCGGCGCCGGCGCTCGTCTTGAGCGAATCTCATCATAAATTAACCGAAATATGCCTCAGACATGAGAAATATAGAAAGCTTGCAACTAAATATTTAAACGAAACTATTCCAAACGAAAAGAAATTGGCTACTCTCTGATTATGTTGCACACTCACATATGTTGAAATAACGAGATATTATGTTGAAATAACATTATAAATAATACATCTTTAAATATATTTGATTGAATGCTGAATGTTGTTCTTATTCAATTTAGTAAAATTAAAACTTTAGTTGTGATAATTAAAATGATTGAATATTAAATATCGAAGTTTTGCTCATTTAATAATAGTAGCACAATATAGGCTATAAGTGCGCAGCTCCCCCTGTCAATGATCTAGCACCCCCTCGGCACCTGCGTTAAAAAATCTGGCGCTGCCTCCTCTTTTTACATAATTATTTCAACCTAAAAATGACCTCTGCACTGGGCTAAATATATGTATAATATATGACTGCCGAGTGGCTTTCACCCCAAAATGGCGGAAGCGTAGCGCTGCTGCTGGGCGCTGGTGTTGCAATGGAACGTTCTATTGGCTTTCACTTCTTGTAAATATACGTTCTTTGCTTAAAGTCCCCATGAACCGGAAGTTGCAAACGGCTTTTCTCCAGTGCTGTGACGTATTTCCGAGAGAAACGGAATACTTATGAGGCAAAATAGTGAGCATGGCTTTTTTTTTCCAACTAGCACCTGATTGGATCTAGATAAATGCACCTCCTCGCTATCTCTCCTTTCACACGCTGTGTGCCTGTCTACTGTCAGTTGGAGGGGCGTGATTACGGATGTTAAGCAGACACCCAAACCATCAAGCCTACGTCATCGGGCAAGGTCCTCCAGTGCAGAGGGGAGGGGCATTTTCAGAATTTGATTAAAGATTACGAAGCCAAAAAATTTTTTTGTGTGGATTGACTTGCACGGATGAATTGTTCACCACAAAACGATCAATTTAGGCAAACAAAGTAAGTATGGTCAATTTTGATTTCATGGGGACTTTAACATCGTGATGTCTGTCAGCCATCACGATGGACGATGATATCGTCAATCTTTGAGTAAACCAATTTGTCCAAAATGCTGAATCATTCAGTAATGAGAAAACATGTTGCTGTGAGATGCGCAATGGTTCTGCTGTGATCTTTGTTTAACTATTTTCGCTGCTGAAACAGAAAAAACCGTCAATATTGCATCTAAAATGTAAGTGACTTGACGTGTGTGTGTGTGTGTGTGTGTGTGTGTGTGTGTGTGTGTGTGTGTGTGTGTGTGTGTGTGTGTGTTACAGTGAAAAGAGTTTAACCCTTTAAGGCAGTGGATCTCAATCTTGGTCCTAGGGAGCCACTGCTCTGCATAGTTTGTATGTCTCCCTCATTTAACACACCTGATTCAGATCATCAGCTGGTTAGGAAAGAGCTTTATTAACTGAAGTGGGTGTGTCAGATAAAGGAGACATATAAAATGTGCAGAGCAGTGGCACCCTAGGACCAAGATTGAGAACCACTGCTTTAAGGCCTTGTCTTTTTTGGATATATCTTCTTTTTTTTTTATGTGCATACAACCCATATATTTTAAATGTATTGTTTGCTTTAAATTAAATTAAGATTGTATGTTTGGTAATTGAACCTAAATAAATTTAAAATTAATGTGCTATATTTCAGATCAATATAATTGTTTTCTTTCATTTTAATCAACACTAACTTTATTCTCTATCTGTATTATAAATAACTTATTTCTGCATAAATTAAAAAATCCCCAATAATCCAGACCAACCAGAGCACACTAATTCTACAACATCATCAGTGCTGAAGCGGAACTAACAGAGCCGTTCGGCAGATAGCGAGCAGATATTTTGTGTCACGTCGTGCACAATAACCCTAAAGGCACCAGGCTGGCGGTGCCACTGGCTTTATATATATATATATATATATATATATATATAGCTGCGAGCAGCGATGAAGGGCCAAAGCCGACGGTAGCGCCACCCTGGTGCACCAGGGTTGCGGTGCCACCGGCTTGGGCCCGTAATCGCTGCTCGCAGCTATATTTTTTCTCTTTCTTTCTTTCTTTTTAACTAATCTTTCTTTCTAAATAATCTTTCTGGTTTTCTTTCTGTCTAACGTATCGTTCTTTCTTTCAAACTTATCTTTCTTTTTTTATAAATAATGTCTTTCTTTCTTTCTTTTCTTTCTTTTCTTTCTTTTTTAACTAATCTTTCTTTCTAACTAATCGTTCTTCCTTTCTAACTAATCTTTCTTTCTAACTAATCTTTTTTTCTTTCATACTAATCTTTCTTTCTAACTAATCTTTCTTTCTTTCTAACTAATCTTTCTTTCTAACTAATCCTTTTTTCTAACTAATCTTTCTTAAATCTTTCTTTGTTTCTTTGTTTCTTTCTTTCTGTCTTTCTTTCTTTGTTTCTTTCTAACTGATCTTTCTTTATAGTAGTCTTTTTTTCTAACTAATCTTTCTTTCTTTGTTTCTTTGTTTCTTTGTTTCTTTCTTTCTTTGTTTGTTTGTTTGTTTGTTTCTTTCTTTCTTTCTTTCTTTCTTTCTTTCAACTAATCTTTATTTCTTTCTGACTAATATTTCTTTCTAATCTTTCTTTATTTCATGCTAATCTTTAAATAAATAAATAAAGATTAGTTAGAAAGAATATAGATATATCTTTCCAACTTATCTTTATTTCTTTCTAACTAATCTTTATTTATTTATTTCTTCCTAATATTTCTGTCTTACTTTCTAACTAATCTTTCTTTTCAACTAATCTTTTTCTTTCTTTCTTTCTTTCTTTCTTTCTTTCTTTCTTTCTTTCTTTCTTTTTTAACTAATCTTTCTTTCTAAATAATCTTTCTGGTTTTCTTTCTGTCTAACCCTTTTTTCTTTCAAACTTATCTTTCTTTTTTTATAACTAACGTCTTTCTCTTTTTTTTTAACTAATCTTTCTTTCTAACTAATCTTTCTTCCTTTCTAACTAATCTTTCTTTCTAACTAATCTTTCTTTCTTTCATACTAATCTTTCTTTCTAACTAATCTTTCTTTCAACTAATCTTTCTTTCTTTCTAACTAATCTTTCTTTCTTTCTAACTAATCTTTCTTTCTAACTAATCCTTTTTTCTAACTAATCTTTCTTAAATCTTTCTTTGTTTCTATGTTTCTTTCTTTCTGTCTTTCTTTCTTTGTTTCTTTCTAACTGATCTTTCTTTATACTAGTCTTTTTTTTCTAACTAATCTTTCTTTCTTTTTACCTGATCTTTCTTTATAACTAGTCTTTCTTTTTTAATCTTTCTTTCTTTGTTTCTTTGTTTCTTTGTTTCTTTTCTTTGTTTCTTTCTTTCTTTCTTTCTTTCTCTCTTTCTTTCTAACTAATCTTTCTTTCTTTCTAACTAATCTATCTATCTTTCTAGCTTATCTTACCATTCAAGCTAATTGACTCCTTCGGATATTTCATCAGCCATACAGTAGTCAATATTTGATCTACTGAACATTTTTCTGTCCAAAGAGTCCTCGATCTTGAACTCTCTATACATATAGACTATTTCTAATGATTTAATAGTAACATTTGTTACCTCAGCCATACATTTCTGATCTATTGAACATATCTCTCGCCTAAGGGTCCTACATTTTTGATCGAACATTTCTCTCGCCAAACGGTCCTAAGTTTTTTTTTTTTTTTTTTTACCTTAAGACTCATTCTGATGTTACCTCAGCCATACAGTAGTCCATTTTTGATCTATTGAACATATCTCTCGCCAAAGGGTCCTAAATTTTTGATCTATTGAACATTTCTCTCGCCAAATGGTCCTAATTTTTTTTTTTTTTTTTTTACTTTAAAACTCCTTCTGATGTTACCTCAGCCATACTCCATTTCTGATCTATTGAACATATCAATAGCCAAAGGGTCCTACATTTTTGATCTATTGAACATTTCTCTCGCCAAAGGGTGCTACTTTTTTTTTTTTTTTACTTTAAAACTCATTCTGATGTTACCTCACCCATACAGTAGTCCATTTCTGATCTATTGCACATATCTCTTACCAAAGGGTCCTTCATTTTTGATCTATTGAACATTTCTCTCGCCAAAGGTTCCTACATTTTTGATCTATTGAACATATTTCTCGCCTAAGGGTACTACATTTTTTTTATATACTTTAAAACTCATTCTGATGTTACCCCAGCCATACAGTAGTCCATTTCTGATCTATTGAACATATCTCTCACGAAAGTGTCCTACATCATTTCTTTTTTTACTTAGAAACTCATTCTGATGTTACCTCAGCCATACAGTAGCCCTAGTCCATTTCTGATCTATTGAACACCTCTCGCCTAAGGGTCCTACATTTTTGATCTATTGAACATTTCTCTCACCAAATGGTCCTAAATTTTTTTTTTTTTTTTTTACTTTAAAACTCATTCTGATGTTACCTCAGCCATACAGTAGTCCATTTCTGATCTATTGAACATATCTGTCGCCAAAGGGTCCTACTTTTTTTTTTTTTTTTTTTTTTTTACTTTAAAACTCATTCTGATGTTACCTCAGCCCTACAGTAGTCCATTTCTGATCTATTGAACATATCTCTCGCCCTAAGGGTCCTACATTTTTGATCTATTGAACATTTCTTGCCAAATGGTCCTAAAATTATTATTATTATTATTATTATTATGATTATTTTTACTTTAAAACTCATTCTGATGTTACCTCAGCCATACAGTAGTCCATTTCTTATCTATTGAACATATCTCTTGCCGAAGGGTCCTACATTTTTTATCTATTCAACATTTCTCTCGCCAAATGGTCCTAAATTATTATTATTATTTTTTTTTACTTTAAAACTCATTCAGATGTTACCTCAGCCATACAGTAGTCCATTTTTGATGCTTTGAACATATCTTTCACTAAAGGGTCCTACATTTTGTTTTTTCTTTTACTTTAAAACTCATTCTGATGTTACCTCAGCCATACAGTAGTCCATTTCTGATATATTGAAAATATCTCTCGCCAAAGGGTCCTACATTTTTGATCTATTGAACATATCTCTCGCCAAAGGGTCCTACATTTTTTATCTATTGAACATTTCTCTCGCCAAACGGTAATAAATCATTTTGATGTTACTTCAGCCATACAGCAGTCCATTTCTGATCTATTGAACATATCTCTCGCCTAAGGGTCCTACATTTTTGATCTATTGAACATTTCTCGCCAAATGGTCCTAAAATTATTATTATTATTATTATTGTTATTATTTTTTACTTTAAAACTCATTCTGATGTTACCCTAGCCATACAGTAGTCCATTTCTGATCTTTTGAACATATCTCTTGCCGAAGGGTCCTACATTTTTGATCTATTGAACATTTCTCTAGCCAAATGGTCCTAATGTTTTTTGGTTTTTTTTACTTTAAAACTCATTCAGATGTCACCTCAGCCATACAGTAGTCCATTTCTGATCTATTGAACATATCTCTAACCAAAGGGTCCTACATTTTTTTAAAAAAAATTTTACTTTAAAACTCATTCTGATGTTACCTCAGCCATACAGTAGTCCATTTCTAATCTATTGAACATATCTCTCGCCAAAGGGTCCTACATTTTTGATCTATTGAACATATCTCTCACCTAAGGGTCCTACATTTTTGATCTATTGAACATTTCTCTCGCCAAAGGGTCCTAAAATTTTTTTTATACTTTAAAACTCATTCTGATGTTACCTCAGCCATACAGTAGTCCATTTCTGATCTATTGAATATATCTCTTGCCGAAGCGTCCTACATTTTTGATCTATTGAACATTTCTCTCGCCAAAGGGTCCTAAATATATATATATATTTTTTTTACTTTAAGACTCATTCTTATGACACCTCAGCCATACAGTAGTCCATTTTTGATCTATTGAACACATCTCTCGCCAAAGGGTCTTACATTTTTGATCTATTGAAGACATCTCTCGCGTAAGGGTCCTACATTTTTTGTATGAAATTTTTCGAATTTTGATTTTGAATGAGCCTTAAAAAAAAATGTTTGGAGACCCTTTGCCCGCTCCCTACCCTTTGGAGAGAGAAATGTTCAATAGATTAAAAATGTAGGACCTTTTGGGGAGAGAAATGTTCAATAGTTCAGAAATGGACTACTGTATGGCTGGGGTAACATCAGAATGAGTTTAAAGTAAAAAAAAAAAATGTAGGACCCTTTTGGCGAGAGAAATGTTCAATAGATCAAAAATTTCGGACCCTTTTGTCACAGGTCGGGGCGGGCCAACCTGACCTACACCCGCCCCTGAGACCCGGACCACCCTTGGGGAGTCGGACGGAGGACAGAGCAAGGAGGACAGACAAATGGGGGTCAATTAAAATCAAGTTTTTATTAAAAGTTAAAAGAATCGTTTAGGAGTGCAAGCTGGTGGTCGGGAACCTGGTCGAACCTCGGACTGGAGGTTTGAGGCTGGGAACTTCACCACAAGCAGACTGGTGCGTATGCGGGTCCGTACGTCTCTTCTCTAGTGGAGTCACGGACACAGAGTTTACAGCAGAGGAGGTTTTACTGTAAAGCGGACAGGTGAGTATGCGGGTACGTACACCTCTTCTCTGGTGGAGTCACAGACACGGAGTTTACAGCAGAGGAGGCTTTACTGCAAGCAGACAGGTGAGTATGCGGGTACGTACGCCTCTTCTCTGGCGAAGTCACAGACACGGAGTTTATAGCAGAGGAGGTTTTACTGCAGAGCAGACAGATGAGTATGCGGGTACGTACGCCTCTTCTCTGGCGAAGTCACAGACACGGAGTTTATAGCAGAGGAGGTTTTACTGCAGAGCAGACAGGTGAGTATGCGGGTACGTACACCTCTTCTCTGGTGGAGTCACAGACACAGAGTTTACGCAGAGGAAGTTTCACGGCGAAGCAGACAGGTGAGTATGCGGGTACGTACGCCTCTTCTGGCTGGAGGTTTGAGGTTGAAAACTTCAAGCAGACTGGTGAGTATGCGGGTACGTACGCCTCTTCTCTGGTGGAGTCACAGACACAGAGTTTACAGCAGAGGAGGTTTCAGGCTGGAGGTTTGGGGTTGAAAACCACAAGCAGACTGGTGAGTATGCGGGTACGTACACCTCTTCTCTGGTGGAGTCACAGACACAGTTTACAGCAGAGGAGGTTTCACTGCAAAGCAGACAGGTGAGTATGCGGGTACGTATGCCTCTTCTCTGGTGAAGTCACAGACACGGAGCTTACAGCAGAGGGAGTTTCACTGCAAAGCAGACAGGCAAGCATGCACATACATAACTCTCTTCAAAGTGGCAAACAGAGGGGCTTACGGCTGGAGGTTTAAGGTTGAAAACCACAGACAGGCTGGTGAGTATGCGGGTACGTACACCTCTTCTCTGGTGGAGTCACAGACACAGAGTTTACAGCAGGGGAGGTTTCAAGCAGAGGGAGTTTCACTGCAAAGCAGACAGGTGAGTATGCGGGTACGTATGCCTCTTCTCTGGTAAAGTCACAGACACGGAGCTTACAGCAGAGGGAGTTTCACTGCAAAGCAGACAGGCAAGCATGCACATACATAACTCTCTTCAAAGTGGCAAACAGAGGGGCTTACGGCTGGAGGTTTAAGGTTGAAAACCACAGGCAGACTGGTGAGCATGCGGGTACGTATGCCTCTTCTCTGGTAAAGTCACAGACACGGAGCTTACAGCAGAGGAAGTTTCACTGCAAGGCAGACAGGCAAGCATGCACATACATAACTCTCTTCAAAGTGGCAAACAGAGGGGCTTACGGCTGGAGGTTTAAGGTTGAAAACCACAGGCAGACTGGTGAGTGTGCGGGTACATACACCTCTTCTCTGGTGGAGTCGCAGACACAGTTTACAGCAGAGGAAGTTTCACTGCAAAGCAGACAGGTGAGTATGCGGGTACGTATGCCTCTTCTCTGGTAAAGTCACAGACACGGAGTTTACAGCAGAGGAAGTTTCACTGCAAAGCAGACAGGTGAGTATGCGGGTACGTATGCCTCTTCTCTGGTAAAGTCACAGACACGGAGCTTACAGCAGAGGAAGTTTCACTGCAAAGCAGACAGGCAAGCATGCACATACATAACTCTCTTCAAAGTGGCAAACAGAGGGGCTTACGGCTGGAGGTTTAAGGTTGAAAACCACAGGCAGACTGGTGAGTGTGCGGGTACATACACCTCTTCTCTGGTGGAGTCGCAGACACAGTTTACAGCAGAGGAAGTTTCACTGCAAAGCAGACAGGCAGGCATGCAAATACGTATTTTCTCTTCCCAGTGGCTGTCAGAATAAACACACTCGAAAATCTGTGGGACACAACAATGTTAGCCTCTCTTTGTACAGTCGGGAGGAGATAGAAACTAGGGCAAGACAAGGACATCCAGCGGGTTTAGGTGCTCACTTCAAACAGCAGACAGTGCATCACATCACTTCATCTCAACACGGCACTCAGTGGAAAATTACACAGGTATAAGGCCGTTACCCATCTCCTGGCCCGGCTTCTACATCAACAGTCCCACTGTCGCAAGAGAGGGAGATGAAAGTTCAATTAGGTTACTCACTATCTCTCACAAACGTTCCTCCGTCCCGTGGCTACCTCCTTCCCATTGAATCCGCCTGTGTGTCTCTCCATTCACCACGCCATGCCCGTTTAACAGCCCCACATCTTCACCACAACTCACTCTTCCTCCAACAAACACCGATCCCAAGGAAACCAACGCACTGTTTGATCCATGCTTTCTCCTTTTATCTTCCCGAGTCCCAATCGCAAGGCTTGCTTCTCCCATCTCCAGCTGTTAGCGATCTTTGGCTAATCACCCCAGTGTCGGAGAATGCTCGCGCTATCCCGGAACTAGCCCGGTGTCCCTTTGTTATGGGTCCGGCGGGAGGCAAAACCCAGAGAACATTAGTTCCGTCCAGAAAAATGAATGAAATTTGTCACCCCGTGACATACCCCCCCACCAAACCGTTCTAGTCCCTAGAACGCGGTGCCTCTACCCAGTCGCCGTACCGTACCGGAGGCTGACCTCGGTTATTCCGCTGGGGACGTCTTGGGGGTGAGGGAACATTCGCTGGCTCAGGTGCAACGGCCGGTCCCCTTGGGACCACAGCCCATCCTATCATTGGGGTCTGATGGACTCTCTCTTCAGTGGGGGAGGTAGTGTCTACAAGCCTTGGGTAGTTGGGGCAAGGACGGATCAAATTCCGATGCAATGTCCGTTCTGGGCCGGAGTCCCCTTCGGGGCGAAGGACATACACGGGCTGGTCAGGGCGGGGTTGTCGTTGGACTACATAAGGCCGAGACTCCCAACGGTCACTCAACTTCCCTTTCCCCTGGCGCCGATTGTCTTTGACCAGAACCCTGTCTCCCGGCAGCAGGGGAGCTTCACGAGCCGTTCGATCATATAGTCGTTTGTTCTTCTGGGCAGCTCGTTCGATTCGAGCAGAGACCTGTTCATAAGCGAAGTGGAGGCGCTGGTGATGGTTGCTCACCCATTCCGTTAGGCTGGTTCCCTCCTCGGCCGGGCTGGATCCCAACAGCAAGTCCGTGGGCAACCGTACGTGCCGTCCGAACATCAGGTATGTTGGTGCATATCCAGTAGTGCTATGCACACTGTTATTATAAGCTTGAATTACGGCCGGGAGATTTACCACCCAATTCCCCTGTTGCTCTGCCTCCAACGTCCCTAGTAGGCCCAACAGGGTCTGATTGAATCGTTCGCACCCTCCGTTCCCTTGGGGATGATACGGCGTGGTGTGGGTCTTCTTACACCCGTACAGTTGGCACAGCTCCCTGATGACCCGGGACTCAAAGTTTGGACCCTGATCTGAATGAAGGACCTCTGGACATCCAAAGGGCTGGAACACATACTTCCAGAGGGCGTTGGCAGTGGTGACTGCAGTCTGGTCTCTAGTGGGGATAGCCCACACAAACTTTGTGAAAAGATCCGTTACCACGAGGATATTCTGAATGAGGTCAGTAGGTCGACCCAACGTCAGGTAGTCCATCGCCACCATATGTAATGGGGCTTTAGCTTGAATGGGGGCCAGTGGGGCTCGAACCTCTCTCCGGGACTTAAAGAGAATGCAACGTGGGCACTGCGAGACGAACACCTTAACTGCCTTCTCCATCCCTGGCCAGTAGAAGTGTCTCCGTACCAATGAGATCGTCCTCTCCTGCCCTTGATGTCCCATGTGGTCGTGATATGCTCGGAGGAGAGCTTGGGATTGATCTCTAGGCACAACTATTTGACAGACCTCTTCTCCCAGGGCTGGGTCGAGTAACGTTCGACAGACGACTCCCTCTTTGAGGAAGAGTCTCTTCCCCTGTCGCAGGAGTTGCTGCATCCCCCAAGGTTGTTTACGTCGTTCTACCCTCTCTGGCCAAGTCCCTCGCTGCAGCCAATCTTGCATCTGGGCCAGAGCTGGGTCCCCCGCCTGCCGGTCCCTCCACCGTAGGGGGTCCCAACCCCAACTCGAGGGAACCACTTCCCCTCGAAGCCCAGGGGCCTCTATGATCCCCACCATAAGTTCCTCCTCCGATACTACATTGGGTGGCAAACAGAGGGGTCTACCCTCAGGGAGCCGAGACAGGACGTCGGCATTGGTGTGCTCCTTCCCTGGCCGATACTGCAGATGGTAATCGTAGTTGGCCAGCTGCGCCACCCATCGCTGCTCGACCGCCCCCAATTTTGCAGTTTGGAGATGGACCAGCGGGTTGTTATCCGTAACTACAACTACCTTCGCTCCCCACAGATAATCCTTGAACTTCTCGCTAACGGCCCACTTCATGGCGAGGAGCTCCAGCTTGAAGGAGCTATAGTTAGCATCGTTACGTTCAGCTGGGTGCAGACTCCTGCTCGCATAGGCGATAACCCTCTCTTCTCCCTGTTGACTCTGAGCTAGTACGGCCCCCAATCCCAGATTGCTAGCATCCGTATAGAGCGTAAAGGGCTGAGAAAAGTCGGCGTAAGCCAAGATCGGAGCTTGGAGCAGCTCTTGTTTTAATTGCTGGAAGGCCAGCTCACAGGCGGGATTCCACGAGATGGCAGGGGACCCCCTGCCCCGGGTCCGTCCCGAGCCTCCAAGCAGCTGGTTCAAGGGTTTAGCGATCTTGGCGAAGTCCTTAATGAACCGCCGGTAGTATCCCACGAATCCCAGGAATGATCTCACTTGCCTCACCGTTCTTGGCGTGGCCCACTCCTGGACGGCAGACACCTTTTCGGGATCCACTGCAATCCCCGCCGCACTGACTCGATGGCCCAGGAATTTTACCTCCTTCTTGAGCAACTGGCACTTATCTGGCTGTAGCTTTAGTCCATAACGTTCTAGGGATCGGAAGACTTGCTCCAGGTGTTGAAGGTGAGACTCGAAGTCGGGAGAGTATACAATAACGTCGTCTAAATAGACAAGCGTGGTGTCCATAAGCTGGGCTCCCAAGCAGCGCTGCATGAGACGTTGGAAGGTCGCGGGAGCGTTACACAACCCAAACGGCATACGTTCCCACTCAAAGAGGCCAAAAGGGGTGGTAAAGGCGGTCTTCTCCCGGTCTCCTTCCTCCACTTGGACTTGCCAGTAACCACTAGCCAGATCTAGGGTGGAATACCAGGCGGCCCGAGTAAGACTAGTCAAGGAGTCCTCGACCCGCGGCAGAGGGAAGGCGTCTCGTTTGGTAACTTGGTTCAGCCTCCGATAATCGACGCAGAATCGCCACGCCCCAGTCTTCTTGCGAACGAGGACTATCGGTGCTGCCCATGGGCTGCTGCTCTCCCGAATAACTCCCTTTTCCAGCATCCCTCGAAGGAGGGTACGAACCTCAGCATACAGAGTCGGAGGTACGGGGCGGTAGCGTTCCCGGCTCGGAGGCGCATCCCCAGTGGGAATCCGGTGCTTTACAATGTCTGTCCGCCCATAGTCCTCATCATGTGCAGAGAAAAGATGCTTCCATCTCACCAGGAAGTCCCGGAGTTGCTTTGCCTGCCCTTCTTCCAGCCCGTCGCCTCGTAAGGACTCTCCCGCCAGGTGGGCCGGAAATGTTTCTTCCTGTCCGCCTGCAGGAGTCTCAGCCTGCGTCAAGGCCACCTCCACCACCGTCGGGCCCACCTGACAGAACTGAAACTCTCCTTCCTCATGGACCTGCTCGGGGCTCACCGGGGTGACTCGCGCTAGACGTTGGTGGCGATGAAGGGCCACAGCATAGGGATTGGTGTTTCTTAGTCTTACGGCAACCCGACCCCGGTGAACGGACGCCAATCCCCGGGCCACCTCCACGGTCTGGCAGTCCGAATGAGGCTCCACCAGGACCCACTCCGAGGACCCATGAAGCTGACCAGGGATACGGGCCCAGATAATGGCCTCGCTCTGAGCCGGGACCGACAGTGCGTAGCGACACCCCACTCTTCCCACGCTCTCTCGATCCCGTTGGGCATCGGCCATGCGGACTCGGCGACAATCGGCCCTGATCCGATCCCATTCCTGTTTTTCCCCTCTCGAGGCCGACGGCATGGGTCTCGCTTTAAACAACTCCTCCCAGCATTCCATGATGACGTTCATTCCCAGCATTCCATGATGACGTTCATTCCCAGTAGGGCACGGTGAGCTCCCAGACATGTATCCTGCACAATCACAACCCCCTTCTGAGGCACAAGGGTCCCCTGAACCTCCAGGTCCGTGACCAGATAGCCCACATACGGAATCTCCAGGCCATTTGCCCCACGCAGGGTTAACCAGGGGACATCTGTGGCCGAATGTCCCTGGACCCCGAATAACTCCCGAGACAGGCTTTCGGAGAACAAGGTGACCTGGGACCCGGTATCCAGGAGACATTGGATTTCGGTCCCATTGACTTGAGCCACCACAAGAGGGCAACGCCCGACTAGACAATTCCTGGCTGCCAATGGAGAGGGGTCAATTAGGGGGGTCCCGACCACTTGACCCACAGTGGCCGGAGACTCTAAAAACCCCCCTGCGATCCCCGGCGTGCCCTGCATTGCCGGACGTAATGACCTGGTTCGCCACAGCCATTGCAAATGGGACGACCTTGTTCGTCCCACTGAAACCGGGGGGCGGAGGACCGGGGCGGACGTTGCTCTGGGAGTCGACTACCTTCGGAGGAGGCTCGTTCTCGTGTAGGTGGCAAGGGTCGGAAATGTTCTCGGCGTAATTCCTCTAAGAAAGTTTTAGACAGTTCTGCCATCTGTTCACGGACGTCTCTCCTCAATTCTTCTCTTAGGGCCTGTTTCCAGTCGGGTGGGGCAGGAGGTGGAGGACAACTGGCAGCACTGGTGGCCATACAGTGTGAGGGGTCCGAGGAGTCAGCATAATCCTGTTCAAGGGCCAGAGCTTCCCGACGTAGCTCATCAAACGTCAGAGCTGAATTGCGGCGAAGTTGTATCCGAAGGCTCTGACGTATTGGTCCATCCCGCAACCCCAGAAGAAACTGGTCCTTTAAGAGAGCCTCCCCTTCTCCAAGCCCATGGTCCTGCCTCCTCTCCAGCCGGGACAAGTGTTCTCGCAATTGCAGGGCAAAAGCACGTATAGTCTGTCGAGTTCCCTGTCTACAATTGAAGAATTGCGTCCGAAGAACAGCCGCAGGAGTGGAGTCGCCGTACAGACCCGTTAGGAAGTCAAGGATGGCCTGGGCTGTGGCTCGAGTCGCTTCTGGCGCCGCTTGTACCTCTCTCCTTGCTTCGCCGTCCAGCGAATTTAGAATAAACTGGGTCCGTTGTGCAGCGTTTAACCCTTGAAGGCCTGCCAAGTACTCCACTTGAGTCTTCCATGCCGATAGACTAAGTTCAGACCCTGGTCCCCCATACTTTTGAGCCCACGGGGCTCCCATGAAGATGGGCATGACATTGGGATGACCCACTGGTACCTCTTCGTCTGCCATTACTCCGCCCCCGTCTACTCAACCCAAGGTGGAATCCTGCCGACTACCCCAAGTTTATGTCACAGGTCGGGGCGGGCCAACCTGACCTACACCCGCCCCTGAGACCCGGACCACCCTTGGGGAGTCGGACGGAGGACAGAGCAAGGAGGACAGACAAATGGGGGTCAATTAAAATCAAGTTTTTATTAAAAGTTAAAAGAATCGTTTAGGAGTGCAAGCTGGTGGTCGGGAACCTGGTCGAACCTCGGACTGGAGGTTTGAGGCTGGGAACTTCACCACAAGCAGACTGGTGCGTATGCGGGTCCGTACGTCTCTTCTCTAGTGGAGTCACGGACACAGAGTTTACAGCAGAGGAGGTTTTACTGTAAAGCGGACAGGTGAGTATGCGGGTACGTACACCTCTTCTCTGGTGGAGTCACAGACACGGAGTTTACAGCAGAGGAGGCTTTACTGCAAGCAGACAGGTGAGTATGCGGGTACATACGCCTCTTCTCTGGCGAAGTCACAGACACGGAGTTTATAGCAGAGGAGGTTTTACTGCAGAGCAGACAGATGAGTATGCGGGTACGTACGCCTCTTCTCTGGCGAAGTCACAGACACGGAGTTTATAGCAGAGGAGGTTTTACTGCAGAGCAGACAGGTGAGTATGCGGGTACGTACACCTCTTCTCTGGTGGAGTCACAGACACAGAGTTTACGCAGAGGAAGTTTCACGGCGAAGCAGACAGGTGAGTATGCGGGTACGTACGCCTCTTCTGGCTGGAGGTTTGAGGTTGAAAACTTCAAGCAGACTGGTGAGTATGCGGGTACGTACGCCTCTTCTCTGGTGGAGTCACAGACACAGAGTTTACAGCAGAGGAGGTTTCAGGCTGGAGGTTTGGGGTTGAAAACCACAAGCAGACTGGTGAGTATGCGGGTACGTACACCTCTTCTCTGGTGGAGTCACAGACACAGTTTACAGCAGAGGAAGTTTCACTGCAAAGCAGACAGGCAAGCATGCGCATACATAACTCTCTCTCAAAGTGGCAAACAGAGGGGCTTACGGCTGGAGGTTTGAGGTTGAAAACCACAGGCAGACTGGTGAGTATGCGGGTACATACACCTCTTCTCTGGTGGAGTCGCAGACACAGTTTACAGCAGAGGAGGTTTCACTGCAAAGCAGACAGGTGAGTATGCGGGTACGTATGCCTCTTCTCTGGTGAAGTCACAGACACGGAGCTTACAGCAGAGGGAGTTTCACTGCAAAGCAGACAGGCAAGCATGCACATACATAACTCTCTTCAAAGTGGCAAACAGAGGGGCTTACGGCTGGAGGTTTAAGGTTGAAAACCACAGACAGGCTGGTGAGTATGCGGGTACGTACACCTCTTCTCTGGTGGAGTCACAGACACAGAGTTTACAGCAGGGGAGGTTTCAAGCAGAGGGAGTTTCACTGCAAAGCAGACAGGTGAGTATGCGGGTACGTATGCCTCTTCTCTGGTAAAGTCACAGACACGGAGCTTACAGCAGAGGGAGTTTCACTGCAAAGCAGACAGGCAAGCATGCACATACATAACTCTCTTCAAAGTGGCAAACAGAGGGGCTTACGGCTGGAGGTTTAAGGTTGAAAACCACAGGCAGACTGGTGAGCATGCGGGTACGTATGCCTCTTCTCTGGTAAAGTCACAGACACGGAGCTTACAGCAGAGGAAGTTTCACTGCAAGGCAGACAGGCAAGCATGCACATACATAACTCTCTTCAAAGTGGCAAACAGAGGGGCTTACGGCTGGAGGTTTAAGGTTGAAAACCACAGGCAGACTGGTGAGTGTGCGGGTACATACACCTCTTCTCTGGTGGAGTCGCAGACACAGTTTACAGCAGAGGAAGTTTCACTGCAAAGCAGACAGGTGAGTATGCGGGTACGTATGCCTCTTCTCTGGTAAAGTCACAGACACGGAGCTTACAGCAGAGGAAGTTTCACTGCAAAGCAGACAGGTGAGTATGCGGGTACGTATGCCTCTTCTCTGGTAAAGTCACAGACACGGAGCTTACAGCAGAGGAAGTTTCACTGCAAAGCAGACAGGCAAGCATGCACATACATAACTCTCTTCAAAGTGGCAAACAGAGGGGCTTACGGCTGGAGGTTTAAGGTTGAAAACCACAGGCAGACTGGTGAGTGTGCGGGTACATACACCTCTTCTCTGGTGGAGTCGCAGACACAGTTTACAGCAGAGGAAGTTTCACTGCAAAGCAGACAGGTGAGTATGCGGGTACGTATGCCTCTTCTCTGGTAAAGTCACAGACACGGAGCTTACAGCAGAGGAAGTTTCACTGCAAAGCAGACAGGCAAGCATGCACATACATAACTCTCTTCAAAGTGGCAAACAGAGGGGCTTACGGCTGGAGGTTTAAGGTTGAAAACCACAGGCAGACTGGTGAGTGTGCGGGTACATACACCTCTTCTCTGGTGGAGTCGCAGACACAGTTTACAGCAGAGGAAGTTTCACTGCAAAGCAGACAGGCAGGCATGCAAATACGTATTTTCTCTTCCCAGTGGCTGTCAGAATAAACACACTCGAAAATCTGTGGGACACAACAATGTTAGCCTCTCTTTGTACAGTCGGGAGGAGATAGAAACTAGGGCAAGACAAGGACATCCAGCGGGTTTAGGTGCTCACTTCAAACAGCAGACAGTGCATCACATCACTTCATCTCAACACGGCACTCAGTGGAAAATTACACAGGTATAAGGCCGTTACCCATCTCCTGGCCCGGCTTCTACATCAACAGTCCCACTGTCGCAAGAGAGGGAGATGAAAGTTCAATTAGGTTACTCACTATCTCTCACAAACGTTCCTCCGTCCCGTGGCTACCTCCTTCCCATTGAATCCGCCTGTGTGTCTCTCCATTCACCACGCCATGCCCGTTTAACAGCCCCACATCTTCACCACAACTCACTCTTCCTCCAACAAACACCGATCCCAAGGAAACCAACGCACTGTTTGATCCATGCTTTCTCCTTTTATCTTCCCGAGTCCCAATCGCAAGGCTTGCTTCTCCCATCTCCAGCTGTTAGCGATCTTTGGCTAATCACCCCAGTGTCGGAGAATGCTCGCGCTATCCCGGAACTAGTCCGGTGTCCCTTTGTTATGGGTCCGGCGGGAGGCAAAACCCAGAGAACATTAGTTCCGTCCAGAAAAATGAATGAAATTTGTCACCCCGTGACACTTTGGTGAGAGATATGTTCAATAGATCAGAAATGGACTACTGTATGGCTGAGGTAACATCAGAATGAGACTTTAAGTTTAAAAAAAAAAAATGTAGGAACCTTTGGCGAGAGAAATGTTCAATATATCAAAAATGTAGGACCCATAGGCGAGATATATGTTTAATAGATCAGAAATGGACTACTGTATGACTGAGGTAACATCAGAATGAGTTTTAAAGTAAAAAAAATTAAAATTTAGGACCCTTTGGCGAGATATATGTTCAATAGATCAGAAATGGACTACTGTATGGCTGAGCTAACATCAGAATGAGTTTTAAAGTAAAAAAAAAGAAACAAGAAATTTAGGACCATTTGGCGAGAGAAATGTTCAAAAGATCAAAAATGTTGGTCATTTCACTCGCCAAAGGGTCCTAAATTTTTGATCTATTGAACATTTCTCTCGCCAAAGGGTCCCAATTTTTTTTTTTTTTTTTTACTTTAAAACTCATTCCTATGTTACCTCAGCCATACAGTAGTCCATTTCTGATCTATTGAACATATCTGTCGCCAAAGGGTCCTACATGTTTTTTTTTATTATTATTTTTTTTTTACTTTAAGACTCATTCTGATGTTACCTCAGCCCTACAGTAGTCATTTCTGATCTATTGAACATATCTCTCGCCCTAAGGGTCCTACATTTTTGATCTATTGAACATTTCTTGCCAAATGGTCCTAAAATTATTATTATTATTATTATTATTATTATTTTTACTTTAAAACTCATTCTGATGTTACCTCAGCCATACAGTAGTCCATTTCTTATCTATTGAACATATCTCTTGGCGAAGGGTCCTACATTTTTTATCTATTCAACATTTCTCTCGCCAAATAGTCCTAAATTATTATTTATTTATTTTTTACTTTAAAACTCATTCAGATGTTACCTCAGCCATACAGTAGTCCATTTCTGATCTATTGAAAATATCTCTCGCCAAAGGGTCCTACATTTTTGATCTATTGAACATATCTCTCGCCAAGGGTCCTACATTTTTATCTATTTTTTAACTTTCTCTCGCCAAATGTACCTACTACATTTTTTATTATACTTTAAAACTCATTCTGATTTACCAGCCATACATATCATTTCTGATCTATTGAACATATCTCTCACGCAAAGGTCCTACATTTTTTTTTTACTTTTCTAAAACTCATTCTGATGTTACCTCAGCCATACATAGCCTAGTCCATTTCTGATCTATTGAACACTCTCTCGCCTAAGGGTCCTACATTTTTGATCTATTGAACATTTCTCTCGCCAAATGGTCCTAATTTTTTTTTTTTTTTTTTTTTACTTTAAAACTCATTCTGATGTTACCTCAGCCATACAGTAGTCCATTTCTGATCTATTGAACATATCTCTCCCAAAGGGTCCTACATTTTTGATCTATTAGAACATTTTTCTCAGCCAAATGGTCCTACATTTTTGATTATTGAACATTATCTTCCCAAAGGGTACCTACATATATATTTTTTTTTTATTATCATTCTATGTTACTCGCCAAAGAGTCCATTCTATCTATTGAACATATCTCTGCAGCCATACGTAGTCAATTTCTAGTCTATTGATAACATTTCTCTCGCCAAAGGGTCCTACATTTTTTTTTTTTCTTTTTTTACTTTTAAAACTCATTCTGATGTTACCTCAGCCATACAGTAGTCCATTTCTGATCTATTGAACATATTCTCGCCAAAGGGTCCTACATTTATTTTGAATTTCTTTAATTTTTATTAAAACTCATTCTGATGTACCTCAGCCCTACAGTAGTCCATTTCTGATCTATTGAACATATCCTTCGCCTAAGGTCCTACATTTTTGATCTATTGAACATTTCTTCCAAATGGTCCTAATTTTATTATTTTTATTATTTTACTTTAAAACTCATTCAGATGTTACCTCAGCCATACAGTAGTCCATTTCTGATCTATTGAAAATATCTCTCACCAAAGGTCCTACGTTTTTGATCTATTGAACATTTCTCTCACCAAAGGGTCCTACATTTTTGATCTATTGAACATTTCTTTTGCCTAAGGGTACTACATTTTTGATTTATTGAACATTTCTCTCAACAAAGGGTCCAGCATTTTTTTTTTTTTTTTTTTTACTTTAAAACTCATTTTGATGTTACCTCAGCCATACAGTAGTCCATTTCTGATCTATTGAACATATCTCTCACCTAAGGGTACTACATATATATTTTTTTAACTTTTTAATTAGTTAAGATTAGTAAAAAAAAGATTAGTTAAAAAGAAAGAAAGATTAGTTAGAAAGAAAAAATAGTTAAAAGAAAGAAAGAATTAGTTAGAAAGAAAGATTAGTTCAAAGAAAGAAAGAAAAAAAGACATTAGTTAGAAAGAAAGGATTAAGTTTGAAAGAAAGAATAGTTAAAAAGAAAGAAGATTAGTTAGAAAAAAAGATTATTTAAAAAGAAAGATTAGTTAAGAAAGAAAGACTAGTGAAAAAGAAAGGAAGTTTAAAAGAAAGAAAAAAGAAAAAGATAAGATAGATTAGTTAAAAAGAAAGAAAGAAAGAAAGAAAGAAAGACATTAGTGAGAAGGAAAGAAAGAAAATAGTTAAGAAAGAAAGATGATTAGTTAGAAAAAAGATTAGTTAAAAAGAAAGAAAGATTAGTTAGAAAGAAAGAATAGTTAAAAGAAAGAAAGATTAGTTAGAAAGAAAGAATTAGTAAAAAGAAAGAAAGAAGAAAGAAAAAGAAAGACATAGTTAGAAAGAAAGAAGATAAGTTTGAAGAAGAATAGTTAAAAAGAAAGAAAGATTAGTTAGAAAAAAAGATTAGTTAAAAAGAAAGAAAGAAAGACATTAGTTAGATAGAAAGAAGGATAAGTTTGAAAGAAAGAAAGATATATTAGAAAGATAGAAAGAAAGATTAGGTCAAAAGACAGCAAGAAAGAAAGAAATTAGTTAGAAAGAAAGAAAAGTTAGATAGATGAGTTAGAAAGAAAGATTAGTTAAAAAGAAGAAAGAAAGAAAGAAAGAAAGAAAGAAAGAAAGAAAGAGATTTGTTAGAAAGAAAGATAAGTTTGAAAAAAGAAAGATAAGTTAGAAAGATAGATAGAGATAAGATTAGTTAAAAAAAACAAAGATTAGTTAGAAAGAAAGAATAGTTAAAAAGAAAGTAAGATTAGTTTGAAGAAAGAATAGTTAAAAAGAAGAGAAAGAAAGTATTAGTTAGAAAAAAGAAGTTGAAAGGAATAGTTAAAAAGAAGAAAAGAAAAAGAGATTAGTTCAAAGACAAGAAAGAATTAGTTAAGAAAGATAAGTTTGAAAGAAAGATAGTAGAAGAAGAAGATAGTTAAAAAGAAAAAGATTAGATTAGAAAGAAAGATTAGTTAAAAAGAAGTAAAAGAAAGGAATAGTTAGAAAGAAAGAAAGTAAAGAAGATGAAAGAAAGAAGAGTAAAGAAGAAGAAAGAATAGTAAAGAAAGAAAGAAGTAAAAAAAGAAAAGAAAGAAAGAAAGAAAGAAAGACATTAGTTAGAAGGAAAGAAAAATAAAGTTAGAAAGATAGATAGATTAGTTAGAAAGAAAGATGGTTGGATAGAAATTATTGAAAGAAGAAGAAAATTAGTTAAAAAAGGAAAGAATTAGTTAAAAAGAAAGATAGAAAGAATAGTTAGAAAGAAGAAAGAAAAGATTAGTAAAGAAAGATAGAAAAGATGAAGTTAAGAAAGAAAGAAAGATTAGTAAGAAAGAAAGAATAGTTAAAAAAAAGAAAGAAAGATTAAGTTAGAAAGAAAGGATAAGTTGTTGAAAGAAAGAAAGAATTAGAAAGAAAGAAAGAAGTAGAAAGAAAGAAAGAAAGAAAGAAAGAAAATTAGTTAGAAAGAAAGTTGAAAAAGAATAGTTAGTTAAAAAGAAAGAAGATATTAGAAAGAGATTGAAAAAGAAGAAAGATTAGTTAGAAAGAAAGATTAGTTAAAAGAAAGAAAGAAAGATAGAAAAAAGAAAGAATAGTTAGTTGAAAGAAAGAAAGATAAGTTTGAAAAGAAAGAAAGATTAGTTAAAAAGAAAGAAAGATTAGTTTAAAAAAGAAAGACATTAGTTAGAAAGAAAGAAAGAAGAAAGAAAGGATAGTTAGAAAGAAGAAGAATTAGTTAGAAAGAAAGAAAGATAAGTTAAAAGAAAGAAAGATTAGTTAGAAAAAAAGAAAATTTTTAGAAAAAAGATTGGGGGGATATTTAAAAGAAAGAAAGATTAGTTAGAAAGAAAGATTGGTTGGAAGTTTAAAAGAAAAAAAGATAAGTTTGAAAGAAAATTTGTTTTAAAGAAAGAAAAATTAGTTAGAAAGAAAGATTTGTTAAAAAAAAAGAAAAATTAGTTAGAAAGAAAGATTAGTTAAAAGAAAGAAAGAAAGACATTAGTTGGAAAGAAAGAAAGATAAGTTTGAAAGAATAGTTAGATATATGAGACAGAAAGAAAGATTAGTTAAAAAGAAAGACATTTGTTAGAAAGAAAGAAAGAAAGAAAGAAAGAAAAGAAAGAAAGAAAGAAAGACTAGTTAAAAGAAAGGATAAGTGTGAAAGAAAGACATTAGTTAGAAAGAAAGAAAGATAAGTTAAAAGTAAAGATTAGTTAGAAATAAAGAATAGTTTAAAAGAAAGAGAGATTAGTTAGAAAGAAAGAATAGTTAAAAAGAAAGATTAGTTAGAAAAAAAGATTAGTTAAAAAGAAAGAAAGAAAGAAAGAAAGAAAGAAAGAAAGAAAGAAAGAAAGAAAGAAAGAAAGAAAGAAGAAAGAAAGAAATTAGTTAGAAAGGATAAGTTTGAAAGAAAGAACGATAAATTAGAAAGATAGATAGATTATTTAAAAAGAAAGAAAGATTAGTTAGAAAGAAAGACTAGTTAAAAAGAAAGAATAGTTTAAAAGAAAGAAAGATTAGTTAGAAAGAAAGATCAGTTAAAAAGAAAGAAAGAAAGAAAGAAAGAAGAAAGAAAGAAAGAAAGAAAGAAAGAAAGAAAGAAAGAAAAGAAAGAAAGAAAGAAAGACATTAGTTAGAAGGAAAGAAAAATAAGTTAGAAAGATAGATAGATTAGTTAGAAAGATAGATAGATTAGAAGAAAGCTAAGGTAGAAAAGAAGATTAGTTTAAAGAAAGAAAGATAGATAAATTATAATGATGAAAGATTAGTATAAAGAAAAAAAGATTAGTTTGAAAGAAAGAAAGATTGGTTAGAAAGAAAAAAAAATAATTAGAAAGATTAGAACAAATAAATTCATTGTGCAATTAAGAAAAATCGCATAACATATGTGCCTTTGCATTACAATGCATACAGAACTAACTCAGAACTAACTCATTCCCTTGTGCAATGAATGAATGAATGTCAACCTATGTGCTGTTGCATTGCATGCAAGATCTAAAATAATCGTTTGTGCATTACAAACGTACATATAAAACTATGCACCGTTTCATTGCATTGAATTAAAAAGAGCTAAGTTGATCGTTTGTACATTGATCATTGACCTGTACTGTTGCATTGCACTGTATTTAAAATTTTACTTAATTGCATGCAAGATCTAATTTATTCCGTTGTGCATTTGAAAGATAACTCAAAAAC
>JAZAVI010000734.1:0-17917 GCA_036326025.1 Chrosomus eos
AACAATGTTTTGTGACACTAACCAAATGGTAATAAATTATTGTAATCAATCCACCATAAAAATCATGGTTTCTACACCTTTACTATAATAAAAACCATGGTTAATTTAGCAAATGTTCATAAAAGAACAGCTCATCCAAAAAAAGTTGAAACTGTATGAGTTTCTTATGTATAACCATAATTGAGATATCTTGAGAAATGCCTTGTTTGTTTTTGTTTTTCTCATGCAATGGAACATACATTGTTTTATTCCCAACATTCTTGTGTTTCACAAAAGTAAGTTAGACATTTATTTTTGGGTCAGCTAGGCCTGTAAACTCAAGAAGATATAAGATAAAACATTGTCTTTGAGCAGAGAGTACATGTTCTGCCTCTATTTCATGTGTATTTTATGACAATACTCACCATCTGAAGATCGTGTGGCTGGATAATATACTCCTAAAATGCCTGGATCATGAATGAAACACACACAGCAATATTAGCTATTTGTTTTTACCTAGGCTACTGACAGATACATTTGCAAAAGCTTGGAAAATTGACTCACCAGCTCCAAAACATATAATGACTAACGTTAACGTTAAATCCCGCGATCAACAATTTAAAATATAGTTTGCAGATTCTTCTAGACTCGTAAAGTCTAGAATGATATTATGATACCAAGATGGCAGCGCGAGTACATCGCGAGGCTCGCGGTCTCTCCAGATTCTGCAATTTTGCTGTATTTTTCTTGCTCATTTCGGGTCTGTTCATGCAGAACAGTTGTGCCTTTACATCGTACACCCGATGTGAGCTTTTGGATATTGGTTTGCGAACTTCCGACAGTTTTATGGACAACCTTCGACTGCTTCCTGAGATCGCCAGAACACCCGAGGCTATGCACTCTGCCCGGCCGGGCGGAAGTGCTTGCAGGCGGCGTCGAGATCGTAAACAAAGGCGGGGGAAGCGCGGAGGACTAAGAGCGAAGCTAAAGCTAACACCACATCGGCTCTCTTTACCCAGCATTTTCCTTGCCAATGTACGGTCGCTGTTGAACAAAATGTCAGATTCGACTCAACATCACATGCAACAAGAGACTTTTGAACTGTAATGTCCTAATCTTCAGGGAAACATGGTTAAACAGCGGAATACCGGACAACGCTATTGAGCTAGCGGGACGCCATACATTCCGGGCGGATAGAACATTAGATGGCTCCGGTAAGACCAGCATGGTGGTGGATTGTGCATTTACATTAACAAAGCTTGGTGCACAAACTCTGCTATTGTTGGTAGACATTGTTCAGCTAACCTTGAGTTTCTCGTGGTTAAATGTAGACCGTTTTATCTTCCGCGGGAGTTCACTTCCACCATTATAACTGCAGCCTATATTCCCCCGGATTCTGATGCTAAGCTTGCTATGAAAGAACTTCACACAGCCATTAAACAAGTAAACAACAGACCGTTCACCCGGAAGCTGCGTTTATTGTTGCGGGTGATTTTAATCATTCAAACTTAAAGTCAGTGCTACCGAAATTTCAAAACTTTAGACCATGTTTACACAAACATGGCTGGAGCTTACGCCGTGACACCCTCCCCCATCTGGGACAGTCAGACCACCTTTCTTTGTTCCTCACGCCCAAATATGCACCTCTCATCAATCGTGTGAAGCCATCAGTGAAGACCATCAAGGTGTGGCCTGCGGGGGCAGATTTCTCACTCCAGGAAAGGTTTTCACACACTGACTGGAGTATGTTTGCTTCTCAAGCCACCAGTGACTCTCACACGGACATTGACTGCTACACCTCCTCTGTACTGGATTATATTAATACCACCATTGACAGTGTTACAACCCAGAAGCAGATCACCACATACCCAAATCAGAAGCCATGGATGAACAGGGAAGTGCGACTCCTATTGAAGACACGCAACACTGCCTTCAGATCAGGAGACGCACAAGCCTACAGCACTTCCAGAGCAAATCTGAAAAGGGGCATCAAAGAGGCCAAGCACTGCTACAAGCTTAAGATAGAGGGACACTTTTCCAACGCTGACCCTCGACGCATGTGGCAGGGCATTCAGGCCATCAGTGACTACAAACCATCTCACTCCACCCCCGCAGCCACTAATGCCAACTTCCTGAACGAGCTAAATGACTTTTATGCTCGCTTTGAAAGAGACAACAGAGAAACTGCCACCAAGCTCAAATCCTCAGCGGACCACCCGCCAATCACACTCTCCTCCACAGATGTCTGTAATGCACTGAGCAAGATCAGCGTGCACAAGGCTGCTGGACCAGACAACATCCCTGGACGCGTACTCAGGGCATGTGCGGAGCAGCTCGCTGGGGTTTTTACAGACATTTTCAACCTGTCTCTTGCCCAAGCAGCTGTACCAACATGCTTTAAATGCACATCCATTGTGCCAGTGCCAAAACACTCCAGCCCGAAGTGCCTTAATGACTACCGCCCTGTAGCACTCACACCCATCGTAATGAAGTGCTTTGAGCGGCTGGTCTTGGCACACCTAAAAGACTCTCTACCATCCACATTGGATTCACATCAGTTTGCCTACCGTAGCAATAGGAGCACAGAGGATGCAGTTTCCATGGCACTGCACTCTGTGCTCACACATCTGGACAAAAAGAACACCTATGCACGCATGCTGTTTGTTGACTTCAGCTCAGCATTCAACACGGTCATCCCAACTAAGGGATACATGCTAGGCTAGGCACCGCGCATGCGCGTGCGGTCTGTGTTTGTGTTTGGAGCTCCGTCGAATTGATTCATTAATCCTTGATTTTCTTCTTTACCACTCAATTATAAACAGGCACTTTCTATTTTTATATTGTGTGAACTTATCCTCGATAATATTCCTTGTAAAAAACAATCGGATTGCTTTGATATCGCTACTTAGATCCAACTTTCCGAATCTCGGCTACTAGCCTTTAGCCCGCTAGCATTTCACGCGTGGCCTCGCGCCTATCGAGCGTCGTCTCATCTTACACCCGTTTCTCTGAAAGCTTCTCTGAAAGTACAGACACACGTTGATTGTGCTTAGAGCCCGCATCAACGGGGCATAAGCACATGCGGTCTGTGTTTGTGTTTGGAGCTCCGTCGAATTGTTTCATTAATCCTTGATTTTCTTCTTTACCACTCAATTGTAAACAGGCACTTTCTATTTTTATATCATGTGAACTTATCCTCGATACTATTCCTTATAAAAAAAAACAATCGGATTGCTTTACTGTTTACTGTTAATACTAATTTACTGTTCATCTGTTATAATGGCGAACATATCGGATGTGTGTCTAACGTTACCTCTGAGTGCAGGTGAGGACACATTCGAGCTGATTTCGGTACGATTGGAGCTGGAGTCGGTGGAGAAGCAGATTCGTGTTCTGCTGGAGAAGCAAGCCGAGCTGCGAGATCGGCGATCAGCGCTTGAAACATCACGCGCCGATGCTCACAAGTCAGTGGTTAGTAACTTTGTGACTTTGACTCCGACTTCGTCTACTCCGTGCGTTTCTCTGCCCAGGAGGACGCGATCATCTCTGCCTTCAATCACTCCTGCACCCTGGGTCATGACACGAGCCAGAACCAGAGCAAGAACCTCTCCGCCCCTCCCGGTGAGACGCCGTGATCATCGGCACTTCCATGGTCCGCCATGTCCGTGCTACCTCGGGTAAAGGTAAGGTGCGCACTCACTGCTTTCCTGGTGCTCGTGTTCTTGATGTCGCTGCGCAGGTTCCCGAGATCCTGAACGGTGACGAGCGCGTCGGAGCTGTCGTGCTGCACGCAGGGACGAATGACATCAGGCTGCGGCAGACGGAGGTTCTGAAGAAGGACTACAGGAGCCTGATCGAGACGGTACGCAGCACATCGCCTAGAGCAACGATCGTCGTGTCTGGACCGCTTCCCACTTACCGACTTGGACAAGAAAGGTTCAGTAGATTATTTGCTTTAAATGAATGGTTAATGTCATGGTGTAATGAACAGAAACTGCTCTTTGTAAATAATTGGAATCTGTTTTGGGAGCGACCTAGGCTCTTCCGTCCTGATGGTCTGCACCCCAGCAGAGTCGGAGCGGCTGTTCTGTCGGACAACATCTCCAAGACGCTACACACCATCTGACTAGTAAGTCAAAGTCCAAATCACAGTCTTTGCTGTCCCAACTTAATTGATATAAGTACCAATGTAGAACATTATATAGAAACTGTGTCTGTTCCTCGCTTAGTGAAGCCAAACAACAAATCTACTGTAAGATCTAGCAAGAATATTATTGTAATTAAACCAGAAAATCTAAATATCAGTGAACAAAAACAATTTCTAAAGCTAGGTCTTCTAAACATTAGATCGCTCATACCTAAGGCGGTTATTGTAAATGAAATGGTCACAGATAATAATTTCGATGTTCTGTGCCTTACTGAAACCTGGCTTAAACCAAATGATTATTTCGGTCTAAATGAGTCTACTCCACCAGGATACTGTTATAAGCATGAGCCCCGTCTGATCGGTCGTGGCGGCGGTGTTGCAACAATCTATAGAGATATTCTTAATGTTACTCAGAAAACTTGTCATAGGTTTAATTCGTTTGAAGTACTTGTGCTAAATGTTACACTCTTAGATGTAAGAAAGAAATCCTTATTATCTCTAGCCTTGGCTACCGTATATAGACCTCCAGGGCCATATGCTGATTTCCTAAAAGATTTTGCAGACTTTCTCTCAGACCTATTGGTCAATGTCGATAAAGCAATAATTATTGGCGACTTTAACATACACGTAGATAATACAAATGATGCGTTAGGGGCTGCGTTTAGAGATCTATTAAACTCTTTTGGGGTGAAGCAAAACGTCAGTGGTCCCACTCATCGTCTAAATCATACACTAGTATTCTGTCCTAGATGCGCATTCCATCTACGCAACACTGACAGATAGCTAACATGAGTCAGAAAAGGGTAGACGCTGGAGTAAAGTTGAAAGTTTTACTGTTATATTCTTTCCTCTTCTTTCTCTTTTTTTTGTAAAACTGAAATATACAAAGATTACAAATGTCTTGTTACAAAATGTTCTCAAAATAAACACAAATGAATTTACGTTGTTTACAAATATTCTCTGAGTACGTAACAAAAGGCTACAATCAGCTCTCAGTGTTATTGTTAACAAATTGCCATAACTGTTGAATAGTTCGTTTTTAAACTCAAACTTATGAATTTCAAATATATATAGATGCACATACATTTATGCAACACAGAAAAAAGGTAATAAACTTACAGGCAAAGCCTTTCCGAAGCACAAAAATGTAAAGGAAACAGAGAGAAGGGACTTGATGGCCAACCGCATGGAAAGATACTGGAACACTGCGGTTATTTCCTGGTTAACCTCTAACCCAAGATCACATGATCTAAACCAACCACTAAGAAACCATCTTACAGTCATCAATTTCTTTGTTGTAACACCAAACTACCACAAGATGGCGCTAAGAAATAAAAAAAACAAATGTGTGCCATGACACTCCCCGTCTATATACCACTATATAACCTGAGATTGTTCACATAAGACCTCATAAAATATCAGTCCTCTGTTGGCATGAGCAGAACTGTTTCCGATATAGGTCTGAGGAATGTCTTGATTGTCCCATTCCTTGCAACTCTTAGTTCAACCGTTCTGACTCTTTTGTCACTGCTGGTGAAAATCTTGGTTACAAGAGCCATAGGCCATTCATTGCGCTTACTTTGAGCATCCTTAAGAAGGACAACATCGCCCTCTCTTAGATTTCGTCGTTCCTCTTGCCATTTGCTTCGGCTTTGAAGCGTTGCGAGGTATTCACGCCTCCATCTGCCCCAGAAAGTGTTGGCGAGATGTTGCACCCTTCTCCATTGCTGTCTATAGAGATCGGTTTCCTGGAAGTCACCTGGAGGTGGGAAGAGTGTATGACCCTTTTGAGTTAGGAGCATAGCTGGTGTCAACAAGAAAGGTGAATCTGGGTCTGTGGAAATAGGAACAAGGGGTCTTGAATTGATAATTCCTGTAACCTCTGCCATCAAGGTAGACAACACTTCATGTGTCAAACAGGAAGGACTGATCTGTTGGAGCATGGAATCTAGTATGCGCCTGGAGACTCCTATCATTCGCTCCCAGGCTCCTCCCATGTGGGATGCGTGAGGTGGATTGAAGACCCATGAACAACCTTCTCCACCCAGGTACTTCCTCACACTAGGCTCTTGAGGATCATTCAGCACAATTTCCAGCTCCTTACAGGCTCCTACAAAATTGGTCCCGCAGTCAGACCGGATTTGTTTGGCAGGTCCTCGTAGAGCAAAATACCTTCTCAAGGCGTTTATAAAGGTGGATGAATCCATGCAGTCAATCAGCTCAATGTGTATGGCACGAATACTCATACAAGTGAAAAAACAGCCCATCTTTTGCTTTGAGCTTGTCCTCCCCGCATGCGCCTTGCAACGACTGTCCAAGGTCCAAAAACATCCAGACCAACATACGTGAAGGGAGGTTCAGTGCTCAGGCGATCGATGGGTAAGTCCGCCATCTTCTGCTCAGTTACCTTCCCTCGAAGTTTGTTGCATATGACGCACTTGTGTACAATGCTGTTGATAAGCTTCCTAACACCAACAATCCAATACCCTGCATTGCGGATTGCTGATTCAGTAAACACACGACCCTGATGCTTGACTCGATCATGGTAATGCTCCACAAGTAGCTTTGCAGCATGACTGCATCCTGGAACAATCAAAGGAAACTTCTCTTTGAGATCCAGAGTTGCATTTTTAAGCCGACCTCCTATCCTGAGAAGGCCTCCACTATCTACGTAAGGGTCCAGTTTTTTCAGAGCGCTGTGCCTCGGAATGTCATTTCGTTTCACGATGCATGTAAGCTCTTCTTGGTAAGCTTCCCTCTGAACACTCTTGATTACAACTTCCTCTGCTTGTAACAACTCTTTCACTGTACGAGGCTTAGCACAATAGTGCCACGATCTACAGGCACTTTCTCTATCGTCAGACGACTTGTAAGTCTGGGCGACATGTATGAGAAAAGCTATGGCTCTGACTAATGACCTCCAAGAAGAGAATCGCTCGAATCGTTGACATTCGAGAGGAAAATCTTCGGACACAGTAGTAGCAAGAGGACGAACTTCTGTGTCCAACTCTGGCCTGAGGAGGTCAAATTCCTTCTCCTCCGGAGACAGATTCTGATCCATTTGCGACAGGAAATCAGGTCCTGTAAGCCAGGTAGTGGTGCCCAACAGAGCTGCTGGAACGGAGCGGGTGGCGTGGTCTGCGGGGTTATGCTTAGTAGACACATAGTGCCATTGCGTTGGGCTTGACACTCTGTGGATACGCTGCACTCTGTTGGCTACATATACGTAGAAATGCCTTGTCTGGTTATAGATGTACCCCAGGACGACTCTACTGTCCGTGTAAAACTCCACAGCATCTAGAGTGAAGTCCAGCTCGTTTGTGATTGTCTCTGCTAACTCTGCAGCTAAAACCGCAGCTCCTAGTTCAAGCCTGGGAATAGTATGAGCAGCTTGCGGAGCTAGTTTCGCCTTCCCTAGGACGAATCCGATATGACATGCTCCTTCGGCGTTGATGACACGAAGATATGCCACTGCTGCAATAGCTCTGACAGAAGCATCAGAGAAAATGTGGAGTTCCTTTCTCAGAGCTGTAGAGAGGGTAGTATAAACGTATGTTCTAGGAATCTCCAACTGTTTGAGATCTTGTAGGGATTTCCTCCATACATTCTATGCTTCTTCCTTATCTTCAGGGAGAGGAGAGTCCCAGTCAAAAGCCTCACTTGAGAGTTCTCGTAGCAGGAATTTTCCTTCAATTATGATAGGAGCAACGAACCCAAGTGGGTCGAAGAGACTGTTGACAGTAGCAAGTATCCCTCTGCGAGTAAAGGGCTTCTTAATATCGGTAACATGAAAGGTGAACGTGTCCCTCTTGACATCCCAGCTAAGTCCGAGACTACGTTGGATGGGAGTAGGGTCAACTTCCAAGTTGAGATCTTTGAGTCCCTTCGCATGATCTTCTCCTGGGAATGCGTTCATTACTTCCTTGCTATTAGAAGCGAACTTGTGCAGTCTTAAATTCGATATGGCCAGCATTTTCTTTGTTCGCGTTAACAGATCGATTGTTCCTGCAGCTGAGAGTGTCGCCAAAAGTCCATCATCGACATAAAATTGTCTTTCTACAAAGTGTTTGGCGTCTGAACCATACTCCTCCTCACCATAAGCCGCTGCTCGTCGAAGACCATAAATGGCAACAGCAGGAGATGGACTATTACCGAACACGTGCACCCTCATGCGGTATTCAATGATTTCTTTGCTGGTGTCATTATCCTTGAACCAGAGAAAACGAAGAAAGTCTCTATCTTCCTCTTTCACAATGAAGCTGTGAAACATCTGTTCGATGTCCGCAGTTACAGCTACCAGCTCCCTTCTAAAACGCAGTAAGACTCCCAAGAGGCTGTTATTTAAATCAGGACCAGAGAGAAGAACATCGTTCAAGGAGATGCCCTGTTTTTGCGCGCTGGAGTCGAAGACAACTCTGATCTGACCGGGCTTCTGTGGGTGGTACACCCCAAAGGTAGGTAAATACCAACATTCCTGGCCTTCTCGGAGAGGAGGGGCTACTTCGGCATGGTCACGATCAAAGATGTTCTGCATGAAGGTAACAAAATGAGACTTCATTTCAGGCTTCTTTTCCAGTGTGCGCAAAAGGGAGGTTAGGCGTGTTAATACCTGTTCTCTATTATTAGGGAGTCGTTGACAAGGTGTTCTGAATGGGAGTGGTGCGACCCAACTATTGCTCTCGTCCATGAACATCTCTTTATCCATGATGTCCAGAAAGCGCCTGTCTTCAATAGAGAATCCAACTTTATTATCCTCTTTTGTCCTCTGGAAGATGGTATCCCCTATGGCATTGTCATCAAAGATGAAGTCGCCGTGTGCCAGAGATATCTCAGGCAGAGGCTTGATGTCAAACTTCTCCCTGACGCTGAGTTTGTTGGGACATGGAGGAAGTAGAGAAGGACGTCCATTATCAAGTACATAGGTGCGATAAACGCTAAGTGCTGCAGTCCTGTGCACGGATCCTAAGCAGACGTCTCCAACTACGACCCATCCTAGATCTAGTCTTTGAGCGTAGGGTGCGTTATTAGATCCATTACGTTGTTCTCGCACCTTATGCACCTGAAGGATATCACGACCCAAAAGAAGAAGAATTTGGGCTTCTGGATCCAAAGGAGGAATGCAATGAGCGATGGGCTTTAGGTGAGTGTGCCAACGTGCTGCGTCAGGTGTTGGTATCTCGGTCCTGTCATCCGGCATGTTGTTGCATTCGATCAATGTTGGTAATTTCACCTTCGTCACTCCATCTAAAGACTCTATAATTAAACCTGTAGCTCTTCTTCCCGCGGTCTCTGTCACACCCGCACAGGTACGTAGAGTATATGATGAGGTCTCTCCTTTGACATGCAGCATGTCAAAGAACTTGGTTCTAGCGAGCGATCTATTGCTCTGGTCATCCAGGATCACATAAAGCTTGATTGCTCCTTCTGGGTAGCCTTCTGGGTAAACTTTAGCCAGGCAAATCTTAGAGCAGGACCGTGAACTTTTGCCATAACCACAAACTTCTGTACATTTGGAAGTAATAGCAGGTTGAGGCGTGTCTATCTCTCTCTCTCCCGCCATGATCGAATAAGTTTGAAGGCGGCGGTCCTGGATGAAGCGCTGCAATATGAGCATCACTGCCACATTCCTTACATTTAATATCTGCCTTACAGTCCCTGGCCAGATGAGTGGTTGTTGCACAGCACCTGTAGCAAACACCTTTCTCCTTTAGGAAAGTCTTGCACTCATCCAAAGGTTTGATCCTAAAACCTCTGCAACGATTGAGAGGGTGGGGCTTCTTATGAATCGGGCAGGTCTTATCCACATCATCTAACTCATAGTTTGAGCTGTGTGTTTGACTCCCAGTCCCTAATGACACTTCCGTCTTGTGAGTGTAGACTGGGCTTTTCATTTGTCTCTTGAATGGCTCCTCTGGTTTCAACACACTATGGATTCCTGAGGACAGAGCAAAACTTGGATCGTTGCGTGTTCGAGCCTCTCTGCAGATGAACTCACAGAAGAATGAGAATGGAGGAAAGGCGACTTGATGTGCTGTTTTATACTGAGAACCCTGAGCCATCCACCTCTCCTGAAGACTGTACGGTAACTTATCCATGATAGGAGCAACACCACGAGCGGTGTCAAGATAAGTAAGTCCGGGTAGGTAGCCTTCATGTTTCGCAGACTCCACTTCCTGTAGAAGATCTCCAAGTTCTCTTAGCTTTTTTGCGTCTTTGTTGCTGATTTTTGGAAAGCTATCAATCCTGTCAAAGAGGGATTTCTCAATCATCTCTGGAGAGCCATAGCAATCTTCCAAGCGCTCCCAAGCCTTTCTCAAGCCTGTGCTTGGATTACCCGTGTGCACAGCTCTGATCCTTCGCACATGATGTGAAGACTGTTCTCCCAACCATTTCGACAGAAGGTCCAACTGCTCCGCAGCTGACAGCTGCAAACCTTCAATTGCGTTGACAAAAGATGACTTCCACGCCCAATAATTCTCAGGACGATCGTCAAACTTGAAGAGACCTGAGTTAACAAGCTCTCTGCGTGCTAAGTACCTGGCGACCTCACTCACATTAGTGTCATTGGTGAACGATGGTTGTGGTGTTGTCTTATATGGAGTAGAAGTGAACGGCGGAACTTGGTATTCATGACAAGTTGTTTGCACTGACTTCTGAGGATGCTGTGTTATATACTCAGTATCAGGTTTATTGATGGAATCTCTGACATCCCAAACTACTGAGCGATGCTGTCTTGGGTGTGTTTCAGGCCCCAACACATGGACAATAGGATTTAGAGGTGTTTGACATGGTTCATCTCCAGCAGGAGACAATAACCTCAGTTGAGACTGATTCATGACGTAATCACGAGTGCGATCAGAAACTTCTCTCACATCAGAAATCCTTTCTCCAAGCTCACTATCTGCTGCTGCTTCCAAAACCTTTGCCTCAGCGATGGCTGCTGCCACCTCACTTTCATGCTTTATAGCTGACAGAGACGCTTCCATGCGTGCTTCTGTGACTTTCAGTTGTGCCTTTTCAATCAAGATTTCAGATTCTTTTTTAAGGAATTCAGTCCTGGCCCGTGCAGCTTCCAGTTTAGCGCGAGCCCTGGCAGCAGCTATGCTAGCCGATGAGCTTCTAGATCTGTTAGTCGAAGCAGAGGCTATAGATCTTGTTTCTAAATGAATGGTTAATGTCATGGTGTAATGAACAGAAACTGCTCTTTGTAAATAATTGGAATCTGTTTTGGGAGCGACCTAGGCTCTTCCGTCCTGATGGTCTGCACCCCAGCAGAGTCGGAGCGGCTGTTCTGTCGGACAACATCTCCAAGACGCTACACACCATCTGACTAGTAAGTCAAAGTCCAAATCATAGTCTTTGCTGTCCCAACTTAATTGATATAAGTACCAATGTAGAACATTATATAGAAACTGTGTCTATTCCTCGCTTAGTGAAGCCAAACAACAAATCTACTGTAAGATCTAGCAAGAATATTATTGTAATTAAACCAGAAAATCTAAATATCAGTGAACAAAAACAATTTCTAAAGCTAGGTCTTCTAAACATTAGATCGCTCACACCTAAGGCGGTTGTTGTAAATGAAATGGTCACAGATAATAATTTCGATGTTCTGTGCCTTACTGAAACCTGGCTTAAACCAAATGATTATTTCGGTCTAAATGAGTCTACTCCACCAGGATACTGTTATAAGCATGAGCCCCGTCTGATCGGTCGTGGCGGCGGTGTTGCAACAATCTATAGAGATATTCTTAATGTTACTCAGAAAACTTGTCATAGGTTTAATTCGTTTGAAGTACTTGTGCTAAATGTTACGCTCTTAGATGTAAGAAAGAAATCCTTATTATCTCTAGCCATGGCTACCGTATATAGACCTCCAGGGCCATATGCTGATTTCCTAAAAGATTTTGCAGACTTTCTCTCAGACCTATTGGTCAATGTCGATAAAGCAATAATTGTTGGCGACTTTAACATACACGTAGATAATACAAATGATGCGTTAGGGGCTGCGTTTACAGATCTATTAAACTCTTTTGGGGTGAAGCAAAACGTCAGTGGTCCCACTCATCGTCTAAATCATACACTAGATTTAATTATTTCATATGGAACCGATCCAACCGATATAGATATTATACCGCAAAGTGACGATCTCACTGATCATTACATGGTAACTTGCATAATACGCACTGCTGAAATTTGTCATGTTGCACCACGTTATAGACCAGGCAGAACAATCCTTCCAACCACTATAGATAGATTCTCAAATAGCTTATCTGATCTGTCTCAGCTGCTGCCTGAACCCAAACAAACAGATGAACTAGACGAATTAACTAGCACTATGAGCACCATTCTCTCTAGAACATTGGATATGGTTGCACCCATTCGATTAAAAAAGGTCAGAGAAAAAAGTATAGCACCATGGTACAATAATACTACCTATGTTTTAAAGAGAGAAACCCGTAATTTAGAGCGTAAATGGAAAAAAAACTAATTTAGAGGTCTTTAGAATCGCGTGGAAAGACAGTATGTCACGTTATAAAAAGGCCCTTAAAACGGCCAGGGCTGAGCACCTCAGCAAATTAATAGAAAACAACCAAAATAATCCAAGGTTTTTATTTAATACGTGGCTAGACTAACAAATAAACAGAAGTCGTCTGAACAAAATACTTTGTTACAGTTCAGTAGTAATGATTTCATGAACTTTTTCACCGAGAAAATTGAAAGCATCAGAATCAAAATCGTAAACGTTCAATCTTTGCTCGCGCCTTATAATTCAGCCGCAATTATCACCCCGCAAGAACAATTACAATGCTTTACAACCATAGAACAAAAAGAGTTAAATAAACTTATCACTTCATCTAAAACAACAACATGTTTATTAGATCCTATACCAACTAAACTACTGAAAGAAGTATTAACTATAGTGGAAGAGCCTCTTCTCAATATTATTAATTCGTCTTTATCTTTAGGGTTAGGGTTAGGGGAAAATTCCAGGATCCGAATCCCGAAGGATCCGAAAACGGCTGTGCACGGGCCTAGGTTCTAATGGCCGCCAAGAGTCACAAGCACACACCCAAAACATACACAACAGCCGACACTCGCCCGAAGCCAGCCAACGCGTCTCTAAATTATTTTTCAGGACCTGTAAAAAATCCCACAGCTCACTCAACACGCCACACGGGTCCCACACTAACCCGGGCTAAATAAACGAGGGCTATATCATATAGGGATACGTGAAAAATTAAGATGGTAGGTTTAGAAATGTTTGTATGTGTCATTATAGGGTTTTCACGACGCGTTTCGAGCCCACCACAGCTCTCATCAGGTGAATTTTAAATGAAGATACTTCCCGTTCACTCCAGCTTTATATAGGCTTGGAGGGCGGGGCTACACACCCTCTCAAAATTAACCGATACCATCATCAGCATTGTATGATGCTTCATAAATCTAATTTCCACATAATAATAAACTTTATTGTTGTTTTTTAATTTTTAACAGGTACTTCGTCGAACAATGTCGATCTGCAGGCACTTGCAACAGGTAAGTAGGCACCTTTGTGCACACTTCAGGCGAACAAAGCAACTCGAGGTCCAAAGTTCCTGGCACTGGCTGTGGTTAGGGGAAAATTCCAGGATCCGAATCCCGAAGGATCCGAAAACGGCTGTGCACGGGCCTAGGTTCTAATGGCCGCCAAGAGTCACAAGCACACACCCAAAACATACACAACAGCCGACACTCGCCCGAAGCCAGCCAACGCGTCTCTAAATTATTTTTCAGGACCTGTAAAAATCCCACAGCTCACTCAACACGCCACACGGGTCCCACACTAACCCGGGCTAAATAAACGAGGGCTATATCATATAGGGATACGTGAAAAATTAAGATGGTAGGTTTAGAAATGTTTGTATGTGTCATTATAGGGTTTTCACGACGCGTTTCGAGCCCACCACAGCTCTCATCAGGTGAATTTTAAATGAAGATACTTCCCGTTCACTCCAGCTTTATATAGGCTTGGAGGGCGGGGCTACACACCCTCTCAAAATTAACCGATACCATCATCAGCATTGTATGATGCTTCATAAATCTAATTTCCACATAATAATAAACTTTATTGTTGTTTTTTAATTTTTAACAGGTACTTCGTCGAACAATGTCGATCTGCAGGCACTTGCAACAGGTAAGTAGGCACCTTTGTGCACACTTCAGGCGAACACAAGCAACTCGAGGTCCAAAGTTCCTGGCACTGGCTGTGGTTAGGGAAAATTCCAGGATCCGAATCCCGAAGGATCCGAAAACGGCTGTGCACGGGCCTAGGTTCTAATGGCCGCCAAGAGTCACAAGCACACACCCAAAACATACACAACAGCCGACACTCGCCCGAAGCCAGCCAACGCGTCTCTAAATTATTTTTCAGGACCTGTAAAAAATCCCACAGCTCACTCAACACGCCACACGGGTCCCACACTAACCCGGGCTAAATAAACGAGGGCTATATCATATAGGGATACGTGAAAAATTAAGATGGTAGGTTTAGAAATGTTTGTATGTGTCATTATAGGGTTTTCACGACGCGTTTCGAGCCCACCACAGCTCTCATCAGGTGAATTTTAAATGAAGATACTTCCCGTTCACTCCAGCTTTATATAGGCTTGGAGGGCGGGGCTACACACCCTCAAAATTAACCGATACCATCATCAGCATTGTAAAGATGCTTCATAAATCTAATTTCCCCATATATAAAACTTTATTGTTGTTTTTAATTTTTAACAGTACTTCGTCGAACATGTCGATCTGCAGCACTTGCAACAGGTAAGTAGCCCTTTTGCACACTTCAGCTAACACAAGTCAACTCGAGTCCAAGTTCCTGGCATGGCTGTTGGTTAGGGGAAAATTCCAGGATCCGAATCCCGAAGGATCCGAAAACGGCTGTGCACGGGCCTAGGTTCTAATGGCCGCCAAGAGTCACAAGCACACACCCAAAACATACACAACAGCCGACACTCGCCCGAAGCCAGCCAACGCGTCTCTAAATTATTTTTCAGGACCTGTAAAAAATCCCACAGCTCACTCAACACGCCACACGGGTCCCACACTAACCCGGGCTAAATAAACGAGGGCTATATCATATAGGGATACGTGAAAAATTAAGATGGTAGGTTTAGAAATGTTTGTATGTGTCATTATAGGGTTTTCACGACGCGTTTCGAGCCCACCACAGCTCTCATCAGGTGAATTTTAAATGAAGATACTTCCCGTTCACTCCAGCTTTATATAGGCTTGGAGGGCGGGGCTACACACCCTCTCAAAATTAACCGATACCATCATCAGCATTGTATGATGCTTCATAAATCTAATTTCCACATAATAATAAACTTTATTGTTGTTTTTTAATTTTTAACAGGTACTTCGTCGAACAATGTCGATCTGCAGGCACTTGCAACAGGTAAGTAGGCACCTTTGTGCACACTTCAGGCGAACACAAGCAACTCGAGGTCCAAAGTTCCTGGCACTGGCTGTGGTTAGGGGAAAATTCCAGGATCCGAATCCCGAAGGATCCGAAAACGGCTGTGCACGGGCCTAGGTTCTAATGGCCGCCAAGAGTCACAAGCACACACCCAAAACATACACAACAGCCGACACTCGCCCGAAGCCAGCCAACGCGTCTCTAAATTATTTTTCAGGACCTGTAAAAAATCCCACAGCTCACTCAACACGCCACACGGGTCCCACACTAACCCGGGCTAAATAAACGAGGGCTATATCATATAGGGATACGTGAAAAATTAAGATGGTAGGTTTAGAAATGTTTGTATGTGTCATTATAGGGTTTTCACGACGCGTTTCGAGCCCACCACAGCTCTCATCAGGTGAATTTTAAATGAAGATACTTCCCGTTCACTCCAGCTTTATATAGGCTTGGAGGGCGGGGCTACACACCCTCTCAAAATTAACCGATACCATCATCAGCATTGTATGATGCTTCATAAATCTAATTTCCACATAATAATAAACTTTATTGTTGTTTTTTAATTTTTAACAGGTACTTCGTCGAACAATGTCGATCTGCAGGCACTTGCAACAGGTAAGTAGGCACCTTTGTGCACACTTCAGGCGAACACAAGCAACTCGAGGTCCAAAGTTCCTGGCACTGGCTGTGGTTAGGGGAAAATTCCAGGATCCGAATCCCGAAGGATCCGAAAACGGCTGTGCACGGGCCTAGGTTCTAATGGCCGCCAAGAGTCACAAGCACACACCCAAAACATACACAACAGCCGACACTCGCCCGAAGCCAGCCAACGCGTCTCTAAATTATTTTTCAGGACCTGTAAAAAATCCCACAGCTCACTCAACACGCCACACGGGTCCCACACTAACCCGGGCTAAATAAACGAGGGCTATATCATATAGGGATACGTGAAAAATTAAGATGGTAGGTTTAGAAATGTTTGTATGTGTCATTATAGGGTTTTCACGACGCGTTTCGAGCCCACCACAGCTCTCATCAGGTGAATTTTAAATGAAGATACTTCCCGTTCACTCCAGCTTTATATAGGCTTGGAGGGCGGGGCTACACACCCTCTCAAAATTAACCGATACCATCATCAGCATTGTATGATGCTTCATAAATCTAATTTCCACATAATAATAAACTTTATTGTTGTTTTTTAATTTTTAACAGGTACTTCGTCGAACAATGTCGATCTGCAGGCACTTGCAACAGGTAAGTAGGCACCTTTGTGCACACTTCAGGCGAACAAAAAGCAACTCGAGGTCCAAAATTCCTGGGGACTGGCTTGTGGTTAGGGGAAAATTCCGGATCGAATCCGAAGGATCGAAAACGGCTTGTGCACGGGCTAGGTTCTAATGGCCCCCAAGAGTCACAAGCACACACCCAAAAATACACAACAGCCGACACTCGCCCGAAGCAGCCAAGCGTCTCTAAATTATTTTTCAGGACTGTAAAAAATCCCACAGGCTCACTCAACACGCCACCGGGGCCCACATAACCCCGGGTAAATAAACGAGGGCTTATCATATAGGGAAAAGTGAAAAAATTTAAATGGTAGGTTTAGAAAGTTTGTATGTGTATTATAGGGGTTTTTACGACGGTTTTGAGCCCACACAGCTCTCATCAGGGAATTTTTAAAAGAAGAAATTCCCGTTACTCCACTTTATATGGCTTGGGGGGGCGGGGCTACACACCCTCTCAAAAATTTAAACCCAACCCCTCTCAGCATTGTATGATGCTTCAAAATCTAATTTTCCCCCATAATAAAAAACTTTATTGTTGTTTTTTTTAATTTTTTAAAAGGTACTTTCGGGAAAAATTCGATCTGAAGGCACTTGCAACAGGTAAATGGCACCTTTGTGACATTCAGGCGAACACAAGCAACTCGAGGTCCCAAATTCCTGGCACTGGCTGTGGTTAGGGGAAAATTCCAGGGTCCCCAAAACCGAAGGGTCCGAAAACGGGTTTTGCCCGGGGGCCCAGGTTTCTAATGGCCGCCCGAGTCCAAGCCACACCCAAAACATTTAAAAACAGCCGCACTCGCCGAAGCAGCCAAGGTCTTAAATTATTTTTCAGGGCCTGTAAAAAAAAACCCACAGCCACTCAACACGCCACAGGGGCCCACACTAACCCGGGCTAAATAAACGAGGCTATATCATATAGGGGTACGTAAAATTAAGATGGTAGGTTTAGAAATGTTTGTATGTGTCATTATAGGGTTTTCACGACCGTTTCGAGCCCCCCACGCTTCATCAGGTGGGAATTTTAAATGAAGATACTTC